>CM055271.1:34857278-35109012 GCA_029237695.1 Conchocele bisecta
AATGTCTGCATATATTACCTATTTATCGAACATTCACGTTTTGATTAGGTCCCAAGCAGAAATCAGGAAATGGACAACTCCGGCCCTTAATATCCTTACGAAACTGTAAACGGAATACATATACAGTATTATATGAAAGTCATCCAAGGTAAATGCATATCAAAATCGCGATAAGTTGCGGCCATTTTTTACATTTGTCTTAATTTCATTAGATATAAAAGATATTCACATTATGTTCAATCCAGACAAATTATTGCAATGACAACTTGTTCAAATATACCATACCACAATAAATATAACATGTATTACAAAATGGTAATGCTTGGCGGCCATCTTGGAATCTTACACTTCACAGGAAATGGAGGGGACGTAAGCCAATATGTATTTCGTGTCATATCAGACGAGCTGCAAACAGAATAAATATCAGATTAATTTTGGCCAATCTGTCCCCCTATCAAAGCTTTACTTGTTCAACATGTTAAACACGTTTGTGGGGTAATGAGTATTAAGCAGTTGCAGAAAACAGTGAAACTAACATATGGTTTGGAATATATACGCAGTCAGGTTGTGCCGAGGTATAATAGAGGTACATGTACATGGCGATACCGCAGGGTATATTTCACAAACAAATCGACACATGCAGTGCTCTGTCCTGTTTGTGGATCTACATATGGGTATACTGCGATTGACGATGCCCGCACATTTTATGCTAGAATGCATTTTGTACCCCTGCAGCAGCAAATATACTGTAGCGTAACACAGTGGTTGAACGATTGTAGTTGACGGATTTATCAGTATAAATATGACATTTTCATTGAGGCACAAAGACATATTCATTTCCTTAAGATTCCCTTCATACGATGTGCCGTAACGCATCGCATAATAGTTATATGAACAGGCACGCAATAACCCCTTTATCGAATTCGAGCGGCAGGGCGCAACCACAGATCTATATTCATGTTTATCTTATACAATGTAAGCGTAAATCGAAGATTATTTTATTTTATGCCGCGTTGCAGTTAAATCCCATATCAAACAGACACTCGCATGAAATAATCTTACATACAAACCATATCTAACATTATACCCGGAAGTGTTGGATGTGTTCCAAATGGATATAGATAACCGGTATTTCGTCGATAGTTCAAATACAGGAAGACAAGATAACAAGATACGAGAAGAAGTTCCAAGTGGATTGTTTATTGAAGCCGAGATTGACATAAATGTACACAGGTATAAACCGGTCTAACCCTGTCATATGATACACGACATGTGATTTTGTACCTTCGAACATTAATTTTGCATAATTTCATGAATTCAGAAAATTTACAATAATTACCCTTCATGTAAATGGCGTCAACAGTTGACAAAATACTTTAGTTATGAAAAATATTGTAAATTTTGTTAACGTCTTTTATGAAATTACGCCGATGTCCGAAGGCACAAAATCACATACCGTGTCTCAATTACAGCCTAGGCCCTTGATAGATTTAACGTTTCATATGGTGCTTCTGGGATTTCTGACCAGAGTAGCTCCTGATTAAAATAACAGAATTTTGCAGCCTGATAACCATCTGTATATATTGGTTGAAGGAAGATGGGTGTTTCATTGATGGAATGGCGAACTGTTACAGTGAGATCCTGATCAGACTGTGCGGATGCAAAACTCATAAGCCCTATTTCTCCAGTCACAACCATATATAGTCTAGGCCCCTGACAGAGTTTCGATTTTTCAATAGATGTACATCTGTAGTATATAATGAGTAGATTAACTGGTACCAAATATGAATTAACACTACAGTTCAGATAAACGGTTGATTTATTATATTTGATCCGTCCAGGGAAATGGGACTTTGGGACGTTCCACTAAACCTCGTACGACTAACATGTCCTTAAGTGAAAAATTATGATAATCTGTAACATTCACACTATGACTGTTTTCTTGTAAACAAGTATTGGACATATATTTATAGAACATATGCTACATATGCTCAATAAATGTAAATTCATCAATTGCAATTTCCAGACGATCCTAAATTTGCACTTATGAACATTTTAGTCGTACGAAGTTTAGTGAAACGGGCACAAATTCGGTGATAATTACGCATTCGTTTTCTGAATCGCCATTCTCTTTCGGATATCAAAAGTATATACCTTTTGTATGCTATTGCTGCCAACATTGTTTTCACTTAAGCTAACAATGTATACTTATCCCGTCAACACAGTGTGTATGTGCCGTGAAACACGGTGCCGTGAAACATTTTTGATATCCAGTCAATACTATTTTTGCATTTTACAGCCATGTGTAGGTGTTGACGGGATAAATAGAATAGTAGGTTAGTGCCGTGAATGGGAACAAATATCTGGCGCGGCACGGAAACGGGATGTGCTCGGCAGAGCATCGCCCATCCAATTTCATGAGCCTTGCCATATATTTTTTCCCATTCACGGCACTAACCTACTATTCTATATATACATGTATCGGATGATGTCATTAAGAGGTTCTAATGGCAATGGAAAAACACATCTTAACTCAATAAATTACTGCATACACATAGTTTCGTCTAGTAACCGGCACAATTTATTTTGCGCCGGTTACTAGATGAATATACGTTCATGTCATAGCTCGGCGTATATGAAGGCCTATTGCTTTTAAATAGGCCCGTTTATTTCAGCGCAGAACCCTTTCGGATTGGTGGGCCTAAAAGTTAGCGGCTGAATGTCAGACTTACAACAACAACAAAATTATTAGAAACATTTATTTTTCAAAGTCAAAGGTTATAATTTAGGATTCTAAGCTAATTACATCGCTCTAATGTATGCCAAAAGCACGTAGGAAGACGAGAGGTACACCGGCGAGGCCGACAGCGGTGCGACGGCGTCCGGCAGCGGCCACCACGACTGGAAATCCAGCGGTAGTGCAGCAGCACGTGGAAGAACCAGAGATTGTTCGCCTTTCCTCAATGGTTGAGGAATAGTCAGGTGCGAATGAGCAGGTTCAGACTCCCGCCAACATTTGGGATGGGCTCGTCCCACAGCCAGCCCCATCAACTCATGATATTGATTTGCCCCCATTGATGCATTGTGTTGATGATATTATGACGCTACATGTTTCTCCGGAAATTTGTTCTAAGATTTGGCGAAACGACTACATCAACCTTGCAAGTTTGTTAAAAAATTATGAACAGGTACAGTCTCGCCAGCTGGTAATTACGGACACTGGCGAGATTGAATCACGATCTCGTCAGTCCAGGACCATCAATTCAATAAGGGAATGGACTGATGCGTTCATGATATTCATATCAATATATATTCAAAAACATAGCCAGAAAGCATCTGAGCTATTGCAGTATATGTCGGTGATCCGCGAGGCCGAGGCCAGGAATAAATCCATGGGATGGAAGGCCTATGACGAACAGTTTCGTTTACGTCAGGCCCAAAATCTGCAATCGTGGGCCCAATTAAATTCTGATTTGTGTCTGCGTATCATGACATCTAGTCAGAATTCCGGTACCAGTTTCCGGACAAATTATAGGTACTCCGGCGGTCACCAAGGTCGTCGGACGGTGGGCACATGCTTGGATTATAATCGAGAGGCGTGTATGTTTAGAATTTGCAAATACAGCCATGCTTGCTCTGCCTGCAGGGGAGATCACCCCGTATCCAGATGTCCCAGATCAGTTGCAAGCCAATCCTACCAGACACCCCCTGCACATCTGAATAGTGTGTCACCCAGCCAGCCCTTTATGCCAAATACTTCGGCCCAGGCATTTCCGATCCCACAACCCACCAGATTTTCTTTCTCCCGCACACCAGGTAGAAATAGACCTTACTTTCGGGGTTCCCGTGGGACAGCCCGACGACCTTCATGGATCACCGGGCAATTTGAGTACTGATAATGTAAGTCAGTTTACTGAACTGCTGGAAATAGGTTTGGAGCAATGCACCCCATATACCGGTAATAATGACAGTCGATTAGATCTTGCCAAAACACCAGTAATTGTACCAGAACTTTTAAAAGGATTGTCTGTTTACCCCGATAGGGAGGCAGCTCAGGAGTTGGCCAGCCGGTTTCAATGCGGTTTCGTCTGGCGTTCGAAGGCCCTAGATGCAGTTACGAGGCAAATAATTTACCGTCCGCCCGGGAGCACCCAGAAATAGTTAGAGATAAAATCTTAAAAGAAATTGAGGCTGGTCGAGTCGGTGGTCCGTTTACATCACCCCCATTTGAACATTTTAGGGTGAGCCCATTGCGGCTAGTTCCCAAAAAAGGAAACGGCGAATATATTTATTTCAAGAATACTCGATTTGACGAGGCTGTCAAAATGATTCAAGAGTTAGGACTGGGAACTTTGCTTGCAAAGGCAGATATAAAATTTGCATTTAGAATTATGATAGTATCACCGCTTGAATTTGAATTGCTAGGGTTCAAATTTGATGATAAGTATTATTTTGACAAATGTCTCCCATTTGGCTGTTCTGTGTCTTGTGCCTTATTTGACAAGTTTGCGACATTTTTTGCAATTCCTGGTTCGGAGAGCTTCAGCAGTATTGAGCATTATTTAGATGACTATCTCGGAGCCGGTGGAGCAGGTTCAGCTGACTGTTACTCTATTATGCGGGTCTTCGCACAACAATGTGTAACATTGGGTGTGCCTTTGGCCATCGATAAATGCGAAGGTCCGCAATCAGTTATAGTTTTTCTGGGTCTGGAATTAGATTCAGTTTTGATGCAAGTGCGAGTTCCTGCAGATAAAGTTCAAGCAACGTGTCAATTAATTTCCGACGTGCTTGCCCGTAGAAGTGTACAGCTTAAACCACTTCAGTCACTGATTGGATCATTGAATTTTATGTGTAGGGCCATTTCACCAGGTCGTCCGTTTTGCAGACGTTTGATCAATGCGACATGTGGACTCACAAAGCCACATCATCATTTGCGTATTTCACCAGGAATGCGACAGGACCTCAATATGTGGCTGCGCTTCTTTCAGTCATTTAATGGTATATGTATGTTCCATGACAAATTCTGGAGTTCTAATGAGGGTATTTCGTTATATATCGATAGTGCAGGGAGTTGTGGGTTTGGTGCCTATTTTGGGGGCAGATGGACATACAGTTCTTGGCCAGAGGAGTGGATAATGCAGAGGATTACCAAGCACATAAACGTTTTGGAATTATTTCCAATGTTGGTCGCTTTGTCAATCTGGTGTCCAGAGCTTGTGAATAAGAAGCCAGCACCGACGGAGATCCCGGCGCAGCTCTTCCACATCTTCAACGGGGTGTACAGCAGCTGCTGAATGCGAGCATTTCTCACAATACACGTAAGACATATAGAAATGGGTTACAGCGATTTGCTGAATTTCGGAGTGGTTACTCGTTGCTATTTGGCCCGTCCCAGTAGAGCAATTATTGCTATTTTTATCTCACTTATTTCAAAACGGCTATGCCCCATCGTCAGCCAGTTCATATATAGCAGCCATCTGTTTTCAGCATAAATTAATTGATGCGCAGGACACAACAAATGTTTTCAAAGTAACAAAAGCACTTGAGGGTTATCGCCGTCTCAGATCGACATTTCATGCGCGTATTCCTATCACCTACGATACCTTACTGAAAATCGTCAATATACTACCTAGAGTTTGTTTCTCCCCATATGAAGCTTGTTTATTTCGCGCAGCATATGGCCTGGCATTTTTCGGACTTTTTAGAGTGAGTGAACTGGTCCCAGTAACCATGCAACAGGGAGAACGCGCCCTACGTCCGGATGATATTTCAATGTTGTCCTATGGGGGAAATGGGTTAATGTCCGTTTACGCATATCAAAAACATGTCAGTCTGGAGCATCTGTGTATGTACCCATTTACCCAATTGCTGGGTTGATTTGTCCTGTGAAATATATGTTACAGTTCATTGAAATCATGTCAAAAATCACCTTATCTGTTCTGTCACGCAAATGGCAAACCACTAACGAGGTACCAGTTTGGTGCAGTCTTATCTAAATGTGTCTCTGAATTACAGCTATCAAGCAAACATTACCGTACACACTCATTTCGCATTGGAGCAGCTACTTAGCTGTCCTCTCGAGGGGTATCGGACTCAACCATCAAACAGATGGGCAGGTGGAAATCAGATGCTTTTAAAAAGTATATACGATTGTAGGCTGTGCTATATATAACGTATGTGAGTAGCAATCGGAACAAACAACGTTTATTCAATTTTGCAGGCCCATTATGTTACCACTAGGGGCCTTGTGGAGGAGCAAACAATATTTATTTCAATTTTGAAGGCCCATTATGTTACCACTAGGGCCCTTGTGGAGGAGCAAACAATATTTATTTCAATTTTGCAGGCCCATTATGTTACCACCAGGGGCCTTGTGGAGGAGCGAACAATGTTTATTTCAATTTTTCAGGCCCATTATGTTACCACTAGGGCCCTTGTGGAGGAGTAAACAATGTTGATTTCAATTTTGCAGGTTTGCAACTTGAGGCCTTTTTGAGGAGCAAACAATGTTTATTTCAATTTTGCAGGCCCATTATGTTACCACTAGGGGCCTTGTGGAGGAGCAAACAATGTTTATTTAAATTTTGCAGGCCCATTATGTTACCACTAGGGGCCTTGTGGAGGAGCAAACAATGTTTATTTCAATTTTGCAGGCCCATTATGTTACAACTGGGGGCCTTTTGGAGGAGCAAACAATGTTTATTTCAATTTTGCAGGCCCATTATGTTACCACTAGGGGCCTTGTGGAAGAGCAAACAATGTTTATTTCAATTTTGCAGGCCCATTATGTTACCACTAGGGGCCTTGTAGAGGAGCAAACAATGTTTATTCAAATGTGCAGGTTCTGTATGTTACCACCAGGGTCACAGGATTTAGATATATGTGATGATTTATATTACATATAATGTGTGTAGTTTTACAGTGGTGTCTTAATAACATGTTTGATTTTATTGCAGATGTTTGGTTTATTGGTGATTCGTACGTATATTGGGCCAAACAACGTGCTGTGCGTCAGGGTATTTCTGTGAACATGGGTCTGGAGCAAGTAAATCTCATCACATGGATGGGCAAGAGGGGCATGCAGTGGAGTGAATTGTCTCCTCGTATTCAATATGAACTAATTCACAGATCGCGCCTGCCACAATTATCATTCATTAGGTGCTAATGACCTGTGCGATGTTGGAGGGGCGACGCTGGAACACCAGATTAGGAATGATATTGCCGCCATTGCGGATATGATCCCCAATACACATATTTTATTTTCTGGGATGGTGCAGCGGTCTTCTTGGCGTAGTGCTGTATCGCTTTCAGCCATCGAAAAGAAGCGCCTACATGCCAATAGGCGTGTTAGAAACTTTATCAATTTCGGGAAGGGCACTTTCATAGATAACTATCGGATTAGCACTCAAGCACCGTCTTTATACCGCGAAGACGGGGTGCATCTTGGTGATGAGGGAATATACCTCTTTCTAATGAACATTACAGAGGCACTTAATGCCCAACTGACATAAGTTTTGGCGGAATTTTGGGGCGAACTTGTGTTCGGATGGCAAGAAAATTCCAGGGGTGATAGGAATTCAAGTAGATTTATAAATAAATACATATATAAATTTCCTAATAGTTATGACATAATTTCGTAATCTAGTAGTGACTGCGGGTGGTCTGCTCCACTGGGTTATCATCTGGACGTACGACCATCTGTAGTCGGTCAATTAAAAGTTATTTGTATTATGCTTAGTTTTCCCCCGTTCAATTCCTCCGGAATTTTACTGCTTATTGACCAATCCGCCACACTATAATGTTAGTTAGATCATTTCACACTATATTGCTATTTAGGTCATTATCATAGGGTCCAATAAAATATGTATTGATCATAACATGTGTTTGTCTAAGTTCTGCCATCTTGAAATAAGAAGGCCTATTGCTTTTAAATAGGCCCGTTTATTTCAGCGCAGAATCCTTTCGGATTGGTGTGCCTAAACGTTAGCGACTGAATGTCAGACTTACAACAACAACAAAATTATTATAAAAAAATATTTTTCAAACCCACCCACCCACCTCTAATGATAATCTTGAGTCTCATGTAAATCTTAGTTGCATTCCATTACGATTGCCATCATTAAATGTATTTATTATGTTTATAGTAAATGCACCTGGCACCAGATCAGGACATTCTACCGTTGATATTGTAATTGGGTAATTTCGTGGCTGAAATGTTACCATTATTTAAGGCATTACATGTACATCAGGCCATGGAATTTATAAGAAACATTGAAACACGATCATTCAAGATATTTTTATTCATAATTTAAGGCTAGTTTACAGATATGCTGGTGTTGAACACTTGTGAAATGCATATCAAACCAGTACGGGGTCTTCAATAGAATCATTGACAATGTTGACCATTGCTGATAAAGCATTTATGTATCGGTTTATGGCACAATTTAAAACAATTACCTAGTAGGTAAAAGGCTAGATTCACGAATTCATGTAGTATATTACAGTGGTCGACATTCCCAGGCTATTGAAGGCCTTGTGTTTACAGGACGCGGTTGTATGAACGTATTTGTACCTTGCCTTGTGACATATTAAATTGTAACAACTACCGTGACAATGACTTACGAATAATGATTTGGTGATTTTGCAACTTCAGGACCTATATTATAATTCAAGCTGGCGTCCAAAATTGTAACATAAATAACCAAACCAGGTGTTTGAGTCTTAACAGTTTGAAACAGAAAAAAATATGTAATATGGTATATATTGTTTTTAGACATGCATTGTGGACGTTAAATATATGTTTTATAATACAACATGATATGCCAGATGGCCGCCAATACCCTGCGCAATGTCTCACAATGGATTTAACAACTTTAAATCTGCGTTGCAAATTGCAAATTCAATGTGAGCATTTCAATCGATATTGGGTTTCACTTTTTGTTTCTTATAATGCATTTACTTATAAGTTACTGACCCATATGCTAATAAAGTGGTTTTCAAGATGGCCGCCACATTACTATGTGCATGAATATGTTAGTAGTTTATATCTGTGTTTGATCTGTGTCAAACATATAATACAATAAGAGTAGTAATCCTTGTACGGGGCAGTATGAGGAATAGTATGGTGGTCGCCGGCCGTATTAATGGATTTCCTCCGGATGCTCCGGTTTCGTCCCACATCAAGGATTACCCTAACGCTATAAGTGCTCTCGTGTTTTTTATAATGTAAAGTGTATAATATGAGTTTGATGATATTGTATCTACATACCATCATGTTGTTGACATTTTATAGCTAGCACTCTATTAGCCTTTATAACTTGTTTTATAATTCAAGTTGACGTACACATGTCTGTCACAAGTAATAATATTAAGATAATATACGTTGCTCTTCTTTCATATAGTATGTATTACAGTTGTGATATAGTGTGTACAGCAATCACATGCCTAAACAAAGGTAACACTTGATTCACCGAATTGGCGTCTCAGATGAACACCATAACATGTAGAATAGAGTGTGATTTTTTTCAGTATCGTCTCATTGGAAGTTCAGTATGTTCGCTGGTTTACATGTCATGCAACATTTCGATTTGTGTAACCATAAATCAATTGTGCGTTCCACAAATGGTATCAAAGATGACAGCAAGCAGTTGAAGATGACATTATGTATATCTAAATATGATAAAATATGGACAATATATATTTTCTCTGTGAATTGCCTTGTTGTAGTGGAAACTTGCTTTCCTTAATTGACATTCATTATAGCGGAAGTACTATATTACACAACACAATTAATGTCAATTTACCAATAATTTTCACATATAATTGGTATAGAGGACGGGTCGTAACAGAAAATGACACATGCTACCCGTGTTGCCCAACACCCATTATGTAGGACAGTTTTGTCCCATCCATTATCTCTTTGCAACTTGCGGGCTATAAATAGTTAAAAAATAGCGGACAATAAATCATCATATTTTCTTTTATTTCTCCCTGTAAATATCATGATTATGTCTTGGAATTTTATTAGAATTGAGTCCTGAGGACTCAATTCTAATGAAATTCCAAGACATATTTACAGAGAGAAATAAAACATATACTCCTAATTTGTTTGGCGGATATTTTCACCGCTATCATGCAACTAGTTAATAGAGCAGAGTCCCCCGACTCAGTACAATATCACATCGTTGATTAAGGTAAAACTAATATTGACCAAGAGTAGCGTGCATATTCTTTTCATATACACTCCCGCCTGCGATTCTCTTACCAAGAATTGCAATCCAGCGGTCAATGAATTGCAATTAGTCCCCTCTGAAATTGCAGTCTAATCGCGGTCCAATCGCGGTCCAATCGCGGTCCCATTTTAGCGGTCATTCTTTCGCGATACCGTTTGTGCGGTCATTCTTTCGCTATTTGCGGTAAAAACTTAGCGTTAAGCGTATATATACACCTAATTCTACCGTTTATGTATATTTTATTGGATTTTACATGGCTAAATACAGATAGGAAAATATATCATTTTCGTCAGAAAAAATCAACTATTTCGATTTTATTGCCGCATTGGTCAAGCAGAGCGGTCCGCTGGTTTGACCGCAGAGCGCAGCGTAAAGCGGTCATTCTTTCGCAGTTTAAAGAAAAAAAGGAGCGTAAACTGCAATTAAAAGCGGAGCGCAGCGCTAACTGCGCTATAAGTATTGCAATTCCGCAACCAACTCTTTGGACCGCAGTCACATGATTGCAGTCCGATTGCGGTCCAATTGTAATTAATGGGAACGCTCCAGGAATTGCAATTCGCCTGGTAAGAGAACCGCAGGCCACTCTGTATGACTGATACGTATGTCACTTAATCTCAATCGTTGCTAGTTGGCCTATATAATGTCCAAAATATAAGACCATGGACATGTATCAATGGACAATTTACTTCATAATTCGTATCACAAATCCAACATGGCCACCAGTGGCCATATTGGAAAGTGTGGCTGAATGTATGAAGTTTGCCCAGATTTCAAAGTAATGATTACAATTTAATATGTTTTTTCGGTCGTCGTCCTCGTCAACAATGTCAAACAGTTTGTACAAGTTTCTTCATCATGATATATTACTTCATGTATGTACGACTTTCTTCAATATTTGGACAATTGATACATGTGAGCATATGGAACGCGCTCATACCGCCATTAACACGACCTTGACCTTTTAAACGTCACTTTCTTTTGCGGAAACACTTAGACATTGTTTGGGTCAAAACGTTTGTACAAGTTTCTTCATCACCATATAACTTTAATAATACTTGATTGATTGCTTCAATGTATGGACACATGATACATCTGAGCATTTGGAACACACATATGCCCCCCATAAACATGACCTTTACCTTTTTGACATTCATATGGTTGTGGAAACATTTACCCATTTCTTTACGTCAAACAAGTTGTACAAGTCTCTTCACCATCACATAAATTTAATATTACATGATATTATTACTTCAATACAGCGAGATACGATTCATCCACTGCTATGTATAATGCTAACTTAATCACTATCCTCTACTAATAGTAACTGCTACAAGGAATGTTTACACTGTAACCTTAACACACGATGACCTGCATACAAATATGCGAGAACTGAATGTTATCCGCGTCTGACGTAGTCGGCGACGTAGTGTTTAGCCAAAGCAAGGCACGTGTCTAAGTTAAGTGCCAGCGCATCAGTTTGAAATATGAATGAAATATATAGCAAAAGTAGCTTAATCGAGATGTTTTTATTTTCACCCATATGGTCATATATGTTCTGAAAACCGGTACAAATCGATTGTTAAATGCTCTACAACTATACCATTATATAGTCTGATGAACAGTCTATGATTCCAATAACAGCTGTCCAAACGCGAATTACATTGTTGTATATATTTTAATATGCCTGACGGTGCAGGCCATATCATTTACACTCGCTCGCGTCCGCCTGCTAACTATAATTTCCACATCTATAGTACCAGTGACATATTAACTGCAACGTCTATAGTACCAGTGACATTTTAACTGCCACGTCTATAGTACCAGTGACATTTTAACTGCCACGTTTATACATGTAGTACCAGTGACATTTTAACTGTCACGTCTATAGTACCAGTGAAATGTTAACTTCCACGTCTATAGTACCAGTGACATTTTAACAAATATGCGTTCTATCACTCCAGTAGCCTATTTCACCAACATTGCAAATTATACTTTTCTAGCAAAGTTTACTTTGAGGGAGTAATCATTTATTTTTTCCGAAATGCATCATTTCATATAGAACTAACGACTGCATATATTTGATGATTAAAATGATGAATAATTATTATACTGAATTTATTACATTATCACAGCCATAATGGCTGTGATAATGTAATAAATTCAGTATAATAAAATTTACTAAATTTATCCTAAAATTGAAAATTTCTCCCTCAAAGTATACTTTGCTAGAAAAGTATACTTTGCAAAGTTGGTGAAATAGGCTACATATGACACGGTATTCTGCTGTATAAGCGATAATAACGGCATGACCATTGTCAGTATAAGTGATATTACTGACCGTGGGGCTGATAATGTTACACAACTGTGTTGCTCCAATTTCATCCACATCTGAGACACAGCCACTTAAATAATGATAAATTCAATCTCCTACAACCAGCCTTGTGGTGGCCAAAATGTTAGCGACTGGAATTGCAACTACGTCACGTGACAAACGTCTGCAATTTTAAAACATAAACCCAAACAATATGCTTGAAAATGCTGCAAAAGACACAGTAGCATACTGTCTATTTCACGAAAGTTGCCCACATTTCAAGGCTATATAAAAAATGCAAAAACAATATTTCCCTTACCACTCGTTGCTATTGCAACAATTTATATAAATTTTGAAAACTCCACTCCACCATGGGTCGCAGGAAGAGGAATAAGTCATCTCCACTACGGTCATCATCTAAAGCCTCTAAGCAACTTCGCCCTATCCTAACCGAGGAATCCGATATAGACAGTGACAGTGACGGTTCATTTATTTCATCAAATACAAACATGCCGAAATTCTCCAAAGATGACATCGCGGAGCTAGCGATTGTCGTATCACAGCACCTAAAGGTCAGTTTGATAAGTGAACTAAAAACGGTCGAACGGTCGAACGGTCGAATGGTCGAACTCGAGAGATCCAAATTTAAAACAGAAATAGTCCAGCTCCGCGACGAGAAGAAATCACGGAAGGAGTCACTTTAAGCCACAAATATGCAGCTCGACGAGTTAGAGCAATATGGACGACGCATGTGTTTAGAACTGTCTAACATTCCCGGAGACTCGGGCGACGCCACTGAAAATGTCGAAACAAAAGTCCTGTATTTACCCGAAAAGCACAATGTCCCATTATCGGCGTCCGACATCGACCGATGCCATAGAATGGGCTGGTTTCAGTCTACATTGAGTGTCAACAGGCGAGTGATTATAAAATTCACGAATTCCAAGGCCCGACAGCGGCTCTACGAGGCCAGGAGAACTCTTGGGGACGGCATCTTTGTTCAAGACCACCTAACCAAACTCAGAGGGAAACTGGCATACGAAGCCCGCCAGCTGGTTCGCGAAAAGAAGCTTGACACAACATCGTTTGCAGGCTCCAAAGTTTTCGCCACTCGCAATGGCGTGAAAATCCAAATCCAAAACATTCAAGATATCGCCCAAATCAGAGACGGAAAGCCCCCTTCGCTCAGCCAGCCGTAGGAGCTACCACGTGTTTGATCGAGTTCACCCAGCCCCATACTCGTACTCTATGATATTAGGCAGCAATGTTCTCACGCAACATGCGTAATACATTCCAGCCTAGAACTCAACACAGTCCGAACAATGCACATTGTGACATTGCAGTTAATTTATAAAGTGCTATACTGGCGTGCATTGTTATAGGCGCGTTTTTGTGGTGAGACGTTTAGTCTCGACGGCAGACTAAATGTCTCACCACAAAAACGCGCCTATAACAACGCACGCCAGTATAGCACTTTATAAATTAACTCCACACACTCTCTATTGTGTCCATTATCATACTTGAGCGTGTCAGAGACACCAACTATACCACCACAAAACGTGTCCCTTTTAAATAGTCCAGTGTATGATTGCACGTACTCAGCACCGTTTTAATTTAATCAACATTATATCTAATGGATGGGTAATATATGACAGTCTGTGAGAATGAAGCATATGTCACATTTTGCCAGTACTTGCTCGTGATCACACTTGGCCAATGTTCCTTGTATCTACATGCATACTGTAATTTGGACCGCCTGTAGAGAAACGGGACATTGCGACACTTGCTACAACTACACAACCCGATGTTGGTTCGATGGTTGTGTCGATACTTTAAAAGTAGCGAGAGAATTAACGGCGAACAGCATATACCACGATCGGAATGCGCAAGTGCACATGCTGATCTTGGCCTAGCACGTCGCGATGTACCTTTTCCCAGACTCAGACACGACTTACTCTCACTGGATGAATTGGGAACAGTGCAGACCCAGACCAGAGTTCTCAGATATGCTGGCTGACCTGTGTATGCACTGGTCATCAGGTCAATATACACATTTAGATAAAACTGTTCATAATGTGTACTACCAGCATAGTTACGAGTGTTTTAAATTTAAGTCAAATTTGGATAGTGAAGATAGCATGGCTTAATGTAGGATCATATTACAGGACATTGCCCCAATGTATGTAGATACACAACTCACAATCACATATTATCTAATGTGCTCATTGAAATGTACAAAGCGCAGTAATCATGAGAAAAAGAGTGCCATGTCATTCCTTTATATGTGACTGCTACCGTGGAAATGAGGCATGTGACATATATTGCCAGGCCTGGCTAGTGTTATACTAGCACATTTCACCGACGTTTCTTATCCATATCTTCATTTGCATGTGTACTGTTGGTTAGGCAGCCGACTGAGAAAAGAGACATTACGAATATTGCAACAACTGCAGTACTTGCTATCAATACGACGGTTTTGTTGAAACAGTAAAGCTAGTGAGTGAATGAATTGTGAACAGAGTATACCCTGATCGGACCGTGTAGATGCACATGTCGATCTGGGGTTATGCTGGTCACGCACGTCGCAATATACCTTTTCCCAGTCACGATTTACTTTCACTGGATGAACTGGGAACAGTTGTAGACCCTGACCAGATTGATCACATGTACTGGCTGATCTTGGTATATACTGGTCGCCAGGCGTCTACATATATTAGTTATTAAGTCGACCCCTAATTGAAATATAAACAAGTTTAGATAAATTATGAGCGAGAACAGTATCGACAGATAGATAGATAGTGGTTACACTGGGCGAAAATGGTCTTCACCGGTCAACAGACGATTAGCCCCGTTTTGTAACGTATAATGTCGCACGCACGATTTGTTTTGTTCTGTCAAAAACGCCCATAGCCAGGTATATATGCATGCCTTTGTATAGTTGGCCAAGTATCGTCTCGATGACCCATCAGAATGAATACAATTTAATATATACAGGCGCAATACATCGGTGTTCACATGACACGTTTCCTTCAAAGGCCTGCCAACGTACATAATTAATTTAGCCCTTCGTGTACAATGGTATACAATGCTATTATCCAAGCATATTTGCTCGGATATAGTCCTTATACGGTTTTTGGGACCTCTCATGTTTTATGCAAATGAGTAATTGTCGACCAACGAACGTACTTCATGCTTCATGATTCTAGCTACGCCACGTGAGAGAGTTCCAAAGCGAGCGGTGCATTATGAACGTGTCACTCACATTTTTGGCCAGCTACATTTTTTTTGAGCTACAGTTATATTTTTAAAAACAGTTTGTGATTTTATAAAATATTAACTGTTGTGTTTCATAATAAATATTTTGTTAGGAAGGTTATATTTTTAGCGCAATGATCGACCGCTCCACATGTAATTTATACGTAGTTATACGCCATGAAAAATAGTTCTGATAGTGAGCTAACATTATATTGTGTAGTGTAATACATGTGTTGTTAATTTTTCTGTACGACATTTATATTACAAAATGTTTATCTGATTTAATATAATATAAACTGACATGTATTAATTTAAGTATATTTTTTTTCACGCGCAATGATACAACCTCGTGTCTCATGAAAAGTAGTTTCCGCAATTACAGAATCGTTTACATAGTCATAGGTCAATGGCTCGATAAAATCCAACATTGGACAGCGAAATGATGATGATTTAAAACAGAAACATTGTTTGTTGACAGTTACATACCGCATGCTTTAAATAATCATCTTGAGCCATCGATATTATTAATCAGTGTCCATTTTACTTAAAACATCAACTAATCTATAATGACGTTACACAGCATATTCAGTACGATACACTTCACAAAGGAAACGTTGTCTTAGAGTTTGAATAATTATAGGTTCCGCCGAACGAACGAGTACGCCGAAATATATTTCCATACAAATCCAATAACCTATTTATTATATACCCGTTCAACAAAACATGCATCCTAATCATTAAATAATCCGATAGTGTGATGAAATGCGACTCTCTATTATTTTGGTTGAACAATCCGAGCGCCTGTGATGGCTTCAGTTTATGCAAATTGACAAGGTCATTTCGCGCACCTGAATCGATACAATACACGAAAAACCAAGATGGCTGACATCACTACAGACACAACAAAACCGGGAAAAAGCGTTAAATTTGATAAAAACGTACTTAAATACGTAAGTTTATTTAACACATGTTTTATTTGCCGACGATATCAATGAATATTGTTAATACCCCAAAACTTTCATATAATCGTCCGGCAAAAATATGAAGCACATCCATCAGCATCGGATCGACTGTCAATAATTTCGACACGTTCAACAACTGCTGAATTTAATTTTGTTCTGAAGACAAAATAACAACATAATACACAATATTGAATTATTGCATGTATCGGTACTACGGTAGTAAACTTCACGGCAACATTTTCAATTCCATTGGCTAACAAAGCAAAAATGAACAAAATTCATCAATAAATGATCATAAAGACAATATTTTGTGTTTGCCTTGAAAATCTGCTTACTATCCCTCACAAAACACCATCCCCCTCCATATCTCATTTATACGTGTCTGTGTTTTACACCAATTACATGATATTCAGTACAATACAGATCCCTACAATTAGTTGCGAACAGTAACTTGCATTCTACCATCCGTATCGAGTAGCGATTCCACTCATAGGCTGGAGAATAATTAGCTGCTAAAGTTTGAATAAAATCTGATTCGCTATTCTGCAAAGGAAGCCTATGTTTGGAATTGTAACTCAGAATACGGACGGTACGGCAGTAGATTGCAAGAGTTACTGTTCGCAACTAGCATACAATGAGGTGATTTTCGTACAACTAAATTGTATTGACATTTATCACATTTAAATTTCAGATGTGATTTGGTACAGCTCCAAAGTTTCCGAAACCGTGGAATGTATTGCCAGACAAGAATGTTGCAGGAAATGGATTTTGGGCAGAGAAAGGTGACATTTTCGATCTCCTGTAGCGGCAGAACATTCACACTACTAGGGACAGATACAGTGGCCGTGCTCGGTGGGGCGATTAATTGACCCAGTTGTACTGTGCTCGGTGGGGCGATATTCTGACCAGACTAATATATTTGATATCTGACGATGTTCTGCGATAGACAGTTCGGCGTCATAGTGTGTGATGGATTGTATATTTTTATGTCCCGTAATTTTCATTATTTTTTGTGGGGGAACTCCTGCTTTCGATAAAGTGGTGACTGTTGACTTTATAATACTGTGATTTGTCAACCGTGACGAGATTCCAGCTTGCTCTGCAGCATTCTTCATCAGACTGCCAAGTGTAGCCTCTCCCATGGGCCGTGGGTAATACCTGAAAATAAATATTTGGGAGAAAATGTGTAAGAAATACTTTTGAGAACTTTGCATATCGACTAGGCTGTAGAATCATTTTAAGATCACTATTCAGACACACTGAATTACATCTCATTTTTCACCAATTATAATAATTATCCAGAAATTGTCGTATTTATAACTATTTTACTTTTCGAACTAAATATTAATGTCACTTTCTATAAAACTTCATTTGGTCTTCAGCCTTGTCCGTAAGGATTTTCAGTGTCATATGATAATGTTTAAATAACATTTAAAACAAAATGGAAAAAAGTCATAGTGCATTATTTCACATAATAAATGTCATACCATGGCTCATTTTCTGTGCCTTTCAATCGTTGTTCTGGTACTGCTCTCAGGTAAAATGGACTGTCAGCAGCCAACATCTCGGAAGGTCGGCGACTTCTGAAGATCTCAAAACTCTTGACAGGGTGACTCGGTCACTGAAATGGAAATATTGGTCCATACAAAAATGTTATGTTTCTCATATATTGTCACGCCAGACGGCCGATATTGATTTCAAACAAAAATATAATAGTTTTTCCAACAAATTTCACAGTACATTGTATTCACAGAATTATATCTCAAATTCAACTTCAGATGTATTTATGGATTTAAGTCGATATCAACAAAATACAGTGATAAGAAACAATATTTTTTTCACATGCTGGCCCAGATATATTAGCGAGCGGTAACTCTCGCAATTTGCTCCCATACCGTCCACGAGTAGATTGCAAGTTACCGTTCGCAACAAGCTTTATTCGCTGATGTTTCCATGCCAATTCAGACCTATTTGTCTTATGAACAATGATATAGTAAACTTTCTTTACTGAATGTATGAAAAGCAAAATACTTTTTTATGGACTACAAGTAGTAGTGATCACAATACATCGGACCTCCGCTCGTATGCACCTAACTTTATTGTGTCTTGAGATATTTGAATTAATAAAAAATGTATAACTAAACAAATATTTATATTTGAATGCTGATATATTGAGGATCGATTAACATTACGCTCGTGAAAATTTGATCGATTCTCCAAGTATCGTTATGACAACCGTGATAGTTTTCAAGTTATTCAATTTTCTATCGACAATATCTCGCGACTCAAAGTTTTGCGCTTACAAGGCCAGCAAACATACCTGGTGTTGTCTGTTGCAAATATATTCGGTGTGGTCTCTCGTGTATTCGACAGATTCGCCCCATCCCTGGTCTTGCTTGCCTTCTCATTGAACTCGAGAAACTTTTCCCCATTGGATGTCGTTTTCATCTCTATATCACCGAATTTCAATTGTCTTGCTTCATCTCGTCCACGCAGACCGAACATTTTTCCGAAATAGTAAAATATCGTGAATTGAAGGCTTTTTGGTGTACTTGTACCTAGAGACCCAGATGAATACATTTTCTCTTCTTCTTCAGGTGTAATGTTCATACGCTTTTTAGGTTTATTGCCCTTCCCAAGTTTCTTCAGCTCCATTTTCTTGGCCGTTAATGCTCTGATACACTGCCCAAATACACTGTCTCGATAAATATTGTTTTTGCAGCATTGATAAATGAATGTATACTGATTCGACGAATATATTGATTTTAAATGGAGTATATATGATTTTTTGTGTGAAATATTAACTAAACATGGTTGAGCACGTACTGCGAAGGATTTCAGGACTTTCAGTCCTTTGATATAGTAAAGTTACAAGGAGGTACAAACTACTGGAATCACCAACATGATCTTACCTCTCCCACTCACAACGCCTGGAGCAAAACTTACTACGTTTCTAATTGCAGACATAAAAACTGGTTCATATCTAACTACACAGTGGCATGCACATATTTCCCCGCTACATATGTAAGCGTAACGATATATTGGCGACTTGGCTGCCTTAGAACACATTCTGCTTGCACTATATTTCCCATTTTGGCGCAATTTCAAATATGACCAAACTTGCTGTAAATATCACATACTGTTGTATTGTTTTCACACTAAACATGTAACATGCTGTATAAATTAATCGGGGCCACATGTTGTGAAAGGGAACCTTACGACGTTTGTAGCCAGCATAGACATAGACACAGATCAGTGCCTGCACCGGCATACAACTGTGTGTGCTTGTGTGCGTGCGTATGTATGTATGTATGAATTCGTATGTGTGTGTGTGTGTGTGTGCGTGCGTGCGTGCGTGTGTGCGTGCGTGTGAACATGTATATGTCGTAGTGTCTTTTCTCAGCTACATGCCCACTTACTTATGTACTTATGTACATATCAATAGCTGCTGTTGATTACCTCATAGAACATGCGTCCTACTCTCTCATCTCGAATTTCGAAATCAGGTTGCATGCTAACTTTCTTGTTTTATTGTATTTATTTCATGTTTTACACGCGATATGTCCGCGAACCGTCGTCACTCGATAATAGCCCACATCATACCGTCAGCCCCACCCCGCCCGTCTTTTACTCGTGAAGCACAGCGCTGGCGCACGGAAGAGTCATATTATATATGAGTCGGTTCCATAGAGATTAACTATGAGCTATCCGTGCGCCAGGAGGCAGTAAGGTCTCGATGTAATATCCATGTTCTTACATGCCACATTCTTATTAGTTATGCGCCGTTGCTGTACAATATTCAAGGTATTTTAATAGTACAATCTCGTGATATACATCCCAACCCAGGCCCAAGCTCAAATTCTGACTTCCTCTCGATATCAACCGATTCGTATACTGAGATACTCACGGCGTCTAGATTTGGAAGTTAGTATTATTGAATCTGTCTGGATTGAATTACATACACAACGAAAAATGTTATTAATCGGCGGCATATATAGACCACCACTAATAAATCCATCCAAGGCAAGCGGCCCAGATCTGATCAGCCCACGATTCTTATGCGAAGGTGCTCGAGAGCTTTCTATCCCAGTATCTGATTACTTCAATAAGCTAATACATAGATCTTTCTTTCCAGCACCATGGAAACTAGCCAACGTCACCCCAATATTGAAAAAGTGAGACCCGTCTAGCCCACAGAATTACAGACCGATATCTCTCCTCAGCTGTATAGGCAAGCTTATGGAACGATTCGTTCATAAATACGTGTACAATTTTGTAACTACTAATAATAAACTGACATCGTTCCAGTCTGGGTTTATTAAGGGAGACTCTACAGTAAATAAACTGGCATATATATATAATGATATATGTAAAGCATTGGACGAAGGAAATGAAGTTCGTGCGATCTTTTGTAACATAACTAAGGCTTTCGATAGAGTGTGGCATAAAGGGTTTTTATTCAAACTCTCATCTGTTGGTATCAATGGTCCCCTGTTCGAATGGTTTTCTTTATACTTGTCTCTGAGACACCAACGAGTAGTATACGGCAACACATCATTTCGATGGACATCTATAAATGCAGGCGTCCCCCAAGGTTCAATCCTCGGTCCGTTTCTATTCTTAATATATATAAATGACATAGTGAATGATATACACTCTAATATTAGATTATTTGCCGATGTCACTAGTCTGTACATAATTTTTAAAGACCCAGTATCCTCGTCACTCACATTAAACCTCGATTTAGACACAATTAACAAATGGTCGGTAAGGTGGCTAGTAAAATTCATTCCTTCAAAGACGGAGACCATGGTTTTCTCTAGGAAACAAAATAAATCACATCACCCCAATCTCATAATGAACGATCAGACTGTGAATAAATTTAACGAAGAACACAAACACCTGGGACTAAATTGTTCAGACGACGGTAAATGGAGTCAACACTTATCTTCATACACAAACAAAGCTTGGCAGCGCATTGACATGCTACGATCATTTAAAATTCTTACTAAACACATCGGCTCTAGAACGTATGTATATTTCACTAATTCGCCCATTGCTTGAATACGCAGATGTTGTTTGGAGTAACTGTACGCTTGATCTAAAGAACCAACTCGAGGCTGTCCAAATTGAAGCTGCTCGCATCGTATGCGGAGCCACAAAGCTATTTAATATTGAAAAGCTCTATCAGGACCTTGAATGGGAATAACTTGATGGCAGGAGGAATAAACACAAATTATTACTACATGTATTATACAAAATGAACAACCACATATCGCCACAATATCTCAATGATCTAATCCCACAGCAAACCCAATATCGCTACAATCTCAGAAATATCATGCCGTACTCAACTTTACAGAAATTCTATTCTTCCATCAACGATGGAACAAACTAGCAGAAAATGTTAGAAATGCCCCATCAACAATGTCCTTTAAGGCAGGTTTGAACAAACATATCTCAAAGCCATCACCATTATTTAACGTTGGTTCTAGAAAGAGCCAAATACTTCATGCACGCCTTCGTCTTTCATGCAGCTCTTTGAATTTTGATCTCCAACGTAGATCCATAGTCGATACACCTAACTGCACATGTGGTGCCACAGAAACAACCAGTCATTTCCTCCTTTACGGCACCAAATACCAGCACATAAGACAACTATACCTTGCCAACCTTCCGTGTCCTCCGATTGTCGATGGCCTCTTATACGGCAACGAACGCTTAACCTTCGAGGAGAACAAACACATTTTTACACAGGTCCATAAATACTTGCTCGCATCAGGAAGATTCTAATCACTGAAATATTTGAAAATATATCATACTTTAGAGTTACGTCACCTAGATCTAGTCTATTGCCAAGTTATAAATCTACCTTCTAGCGGTACTTAATGTATACGACGGATGGGCGCGGTCCGGGGGCGGGGCTGACGTGAATACATTCCCAAATAAACATGACAAGGTCGCGATCTACCGTAATGTAAGAAAAGTATTTAAATCAAAGAAAAATATAGTTTTTGGCCATGATCAGTCTCATCCACGCAAGACTCCACTAATTTGTTTACATCTTTGAAAAGTGTGGGTTTTTGTTTTCATACAACAGTACTGTACTTAGAGAAACAGAACTAAAATTCGTCAACAGTAGTAACAGTGTGCGGCTTGCCATGATCCCCAATTCACATTTATAATGTCGTGCACCATGAAACAAACGGCTCATACGCTCTAACTCGGCGGATCGTCAGACCTGCAAATATAATATTTTAAACTAATCAGTACCTGGCATGACTCATTTAGAATACGTATAACGAGTCATCAGGAAAGCTCAATATAGCTCTCTTGTCATGGTGTACCGCTGATATTTCTTAGAAGCATTATTTGGTTAGTCAAATTTTAAAACAATGTTACTTTATTTCACCAATATGTTCCTTAGCCAGTTTCCTAGAAAAGTGTCCAGGAGAAGAATTCACATAAGCGTAAAAACTTTTTTTCTAATCCTGTTTCAAACTGTATGTATTACATGTATTTATATCACATATCTCTCTTGAAATACATACTGTTTAAACCAACGTTGACAAGCTTACTCATCCGTGACCACGTAACGCACGTTTAATATGTTTTATCCCGTCAACACAGTGCGTATGTGCGGTGAAACACGGTGCCGTGAAACATTTTTGATATCCTGTCCAAACGACCCAATCAATGCGTATGCATATGTGCGGTTGTCATGCTAGTCGATTCTCCTATTTTGAGGATGTGGCTGTGGTTATTCTTTGCATGTTAAAGCTATTTGTATTGTTGACGGGATAAATTGAATAGTAGGCAGAGCCTCGCCCATCCCGTTTCCTAAGCCTTGCCATCTATTTTTTCCCATTCACAGCACTAACCTACTATTCTCTATATTTCGGTGCCGTTGATTTATTGAAGTGTGTTATACGTCCATTTAACAAGAAATCATATAGTAACAGTGTGGAAGGAATGCACATTTATGGAGTCGGATACTGTGTTCGGCAGTGAAATGTGTCCATGACTGGCGAAATGGGTTCGCAGTCTGATCATCATCTGCACCGTTTGCCATTTCATCAATGAAGCATGTGTCATGTTTTAACAAGCAATATCGGTCATTATCAGACTACAAGAGAGTACTTTTGGCCAGGAGCCACAAATTGGATATTATGTCATTAAATGTGATAACTGTTATGGTCAGGGGCCACACCCGACATGTGAGTTGCAATTCACAATCTTACCAACTAAGCAGGGCCCGGTTGCTCAAAACCTCTGTTAACTTAACAGACTGTTAAATCCTTAGCAATGCTAAGGATTTAACAGTCTGTTAAGCTAACAGAAGTTTTGAGCAACCGGGCCCAGGTTGTTAAAGTCGTTCAGTATACTTGTATATACATGTAGGTCATTCTTGTATACACGCACTTTACAACACAAGATAAGTATCCATAGATAAGGTTATGTAGGTCACATAATGGCATGCTCGTTACACACATATTACTGCAGGGTCGTATCTTGTAGATCCATCCACAACGATATGCATGACTCGAAATATTCGTCTGTCTGTCTGTCTGTCTGTCTGTCTGTCTCTCTCTCTCTCTCTCTCTCTCTCTCTCTCTCTCTCTCTCTCTCTCTTCTCTCTCTCTCTCTCTCTCAATTTAACAATTCGTTCGCATAACAATTCGTTCCCGTGGGAATTAATTTTTATTTCGTGGGAACGAATTATTAATTCGTGGGAACGAATTGTTAAATTGAGGGAACGAATTGTTATTTCGCGGGAACGAATTGTTATTTCGTGGAAACGAATTAATAAAACAAAGAATCAGCCTGGGCACTGATCAGGATCAGCACTGTTCGCCATTCCATCAGTGAAACACCCGCCATTCTTGTGACAAGCAATATACATCGTTATCATCTTACAGAAGTGTGATATTGGATCAGGAGCCACACTGGTCACAACTCATATAAGCCCCATTTCTCCAATCAGCCACATGCGACCTACATGTGCATGTGACCGAATAGTAGCTACGCCAAAGTCGTCTTGCGCAAAATGATGCGCAGTTGCCCCAGTGCGTTGCCCAGTGTTGTATTTGACGAGGCCCAAAACTAATTCCGATATAAGTTGAGACGTTACATCACAGGTATGTGTAATGTTTAACTATTTCACCCCTAAGTAACTGGAATGGATTTTGATATGTTAATTTTGCAACCAATCCAACCGTGACAAATTGGTTTTCAGACTAGACCATCTCAAAAAGATTATATTAATAACTTTCCACAAAGTGCTAAGGCCCGTTTCACTAAACTTCATACGACTAAAATGTTGGTAAGTGCAAATTCAGGATACATTTAAATCGATGGATTTACATTTAATGAGCATTGACTGCATATGCAGTCTACACTCCCGCCTGCGATTCGCTTACCAAGAATTGCAATCCAGCGGTCCTTGAATTGCAATTCTTCCCCTCTGGAATTGCAGTCTAATTGCAGTCTAATTGCGGTCCAAACGCGGTCTCGTTGTTGCGGTCATTCTTTCGGTCATTCTTTCGCGATACCGTTTGTGCGGTCATTCTTTCGCGGTCCAGTTTGTGCGGTCATTCTTTCGCGATACCGTTTGTGCGGTCATTCTTTCGCTATTTCCGGTAAAAACTTACCGTATCATCGTATAGTACAGTTTGTTTACATTATCAGTGATTATACAAACGTATTATACGAATATTATACAAACATACGATATCCGTTCGTATATACGATATATCCGTACGGATATGGTATGAATATAAAGTGGGTCATCCTGTGGTTAAAATATACCGATGCACCGGTTCATTTCGAATGTAAACATCCGGTTTTCATTTCGATCATCTGCCATAATTTGAAGTTTTTCAAAATGAATAAATGTTCAGTTTTACGATACAGAAACAATATTTAAAACTGAGGATTGTGAAGTACGGTATCACTGTACATATACAGTGTGTTCAATATACAGTAATTCATCACTGTACTCCGCACCACCGCCGGGGACACAAAACAATCATCCCCCACGCACACCAGCCATCTACATTTGGCGTCCTAAAAGTTCCGGTCTACATCCCACAGTGGGAACAATGTGTATCACCACCACCACCAGTTTTTGTCTATGACTGCACTACACCGCCCCCCCCCCCCCCCACCGCCCCCGACCACCACTTCTGTCTGTAACAGGATGACGTGGCCGACTGATCAAGTGCTAAACTAGTCCTGGTGCGATGACCGACTGATCAAATGCTATACTAGTCCTGGTGCGATGACCGACTGATCAAGTGCTATACTAGTCTTGGTGCGATGGCCGACTGGTCAAGTTATAAACTAGTCATGGTGCGATGGCCGACTGATCGAGTGCTATACTAGTCCAGGTGCGATGGCCGACTGAGCAAGGGCTAAACTAGTCTTGGTGCGATGGCCGACTGATCAAGTTCTGAACTAGTTGTGGTGCGATGGCCGACTGATCAAGTTCTAAACTAGTCCTGGTGCGATGGCCGATTGAGCAAGGTCAAAACTAGTCTTTGTGCGGTGGCCGACTGATCAAGTTCTAAACTAGTCCTGGTGCGATGTCCGACCGATCGAGTGCTATACTAGTCCTGGTGCGATGGTCGACTAATCAAGGGCTGAACTAGTCGCAGTGCAATGGCCGACTGATCAAGGGCTAACTATTCCTGGTGCGATGGTCGACTGATCAAGTTCTAAACTAGTCCTGGTGCGATGGCCGACTGATCAAGTTATAAACTAGTCCTGGTGCGATGGCCGATTGATCGAGTGCTATACTAGTCCTGGTGCGATGGCCGACTGATCAAGTGCTAAAGTAGTACTGGTGTGATGGCCGACTGATCAAGTTCTAAATTAGTCCTGGTGTGATGGCCGACTGATTGAATGCTATACTAGTCCTGGTGCGATGGCCGACTGATCAAGTGCTAAAGTAGTCCTGGTGTGATGGCCGAATGATCTAGTGCTATACTCGGCATGGCCGACTGATCACGTGCTATACTGGGCATGGTGAAGATGGCCAACTGATCAAGTGCTATACTAAGGGCATGGTGCAGTGGGCGACTGATCAAGCGCTATACTAGTTATGGTGCGATGGCAGACTGATCAAGTGCTCTGCTAGTCCTGGTGCGATGGCCGACTGATCAAGTGCTATACTCGGCATGGCCGACTGATCACGTGCTATACTGGGCATGGTGAGATGGCCAACTAATCAAGTGCTATACGTACTGGGCATGGTGAAATACTACACTCCCGCCTGCGATTCACTTACCAAGAATTGCAATCCAGCGGTCGTTGAATTGCAATTCGTCTGCTCTGAAATTGCAGTCTAATTGCGGTCCAATCGCAGTCCCGTTGTTGCGGTCATTCTTTTGCGATACCGTTTGTGCGGTAATTCTGTCGCGGTCCAGTTTGTGCGGTCATTCTTTCGCGATACCGTTTGTGCGGTCATTCTTTCGCTATTTCCTTTAAAAACTTACCGTATCATCGTATAGTACAGTTTGTTTACATTATACAAACGTACTATACGAATATTATACAAAAACATACGATATCCGTTCGTATATACGATATATCCGTACGGATATGGTATGAATATACAGTGGGTCATCGTGCGGTTAAAACATACCGATGCACCGGTTCATTTCGCATGTAAACATCCGGTTTTCATTTCGATCATCTGCCACAATTTTAAGTTTTTCAAAATGAATAAATGTTCAGTTTTACGATACAGAAACAATTTAAAACTGAGGATTGTGAAGTACGGTATCACAGTGCATATACATGTGTGTTCAATACAGTAATTCATCAGTAATTCATCATTGTACTCCGCACCACCGCCGGGGACACAAAACAATGATCCCCCACACACACCAGCCATCTACATTTGGCGTCCTAAAAGTTCCGGTCTATATCCCACAGTGGGAACAATGTGTATCGCCACCACCACCAGTTTTTGTCTATGACTACACAACACCCCCACCCCCGACCACCACTAAACTAGTCCTGGTGCGATGGCCGACTGATCGAGTGCTATACTAGTCGTCCTGGTGCGATGGCCGACTAATCAAGGGCTAAACTAGTCTCAGTGCGATGGCCGACTGATCAAGGGCTAAACTATTCCTGGTGCGATGGTCGACTGATCAAGTTCTAAACTAGTCCTGGTGCGATGGCCGACTGATCAAGTTATAAACTAGTCCCGGTGCGATGATCGACTGATCGAGTGCTATACTAGTCCTGGTGTGATGGCCGACTGATTGAGTGCTATACTAGTCCTGGTGCGATGGCCGACTGATCAAGTGCTAAGTAGTCCTGGTGTGATGGCCGAATGATCTAGTGCTATACTCGGCATGGCCGACTGATCACGTGCTATACTGGGCATGGTGAGATGGCCAACTGATCAAGTGCTATACTGGGCATGGTGCAATGGGCGACTGATCAAGCGCTATACTAGTTATGGTGCGATGGCAGACTGATCAAGTGCTCTGCTAGTCCTGGTGCGATGGCCGACTGATCAAGTGCTATACTCTGCATGGCCGACTGATCACGTGCTATACTGGGCATGGTGAGATGGGGCCAACTAATCAAGTGATATACGTACTGGGCATGGTGAAATACTACACTCCCGCCTGCGATTCATAAGTAATTCATCATTGTACTCCGCACCACCGCGGGGGACACAAAACAATGATCCCCCATACACACCAGCCATCTACATTTGGCATCCTAAAAGTGCCGGTCTATCACCACCACCAGTTTGTGTCTATGACTACACTACAACACACCCCCCCCCCCACCCACCGACCACCACTTCTGTCTGTAACGCAGGATGACGTGGCCGACTGATCAAGTGCTAACTAGTCCTGGTGCGATGGCCGACTGATCAAGTGCTATAATAATAGTCTTGGTGCGATGGCCGACTGATAAAGTTCTAAAGTAGTATTGGTGCGATGGCCGACTGATCAAGTTCTAAACTAGTCGTGGTGCGATGGCCGACTGATCAAGTTCTAAACTAGTCATGGTGCGATGGCCGACTGATCGAGTGCTATACTAGTCCTGGTGCGATGGCCGACTGATCAAGGGCTAAACTAGTCTCGGTGCGATGGCTGACTGATCAAGTGCTATACTCGGCATGGCCGACTGATCACGTGTTATACTGGGCATGGTGAGATGGCCAATTGATCAAGTGCTATGCTGGGCATGGTGCAATGGGCGACTGATCAAGCGCTATACTACTTATGGTGCGATGGCAGACTGATCAAGTGCTCTACTAGTCCTGGTGCGATGACCGACTGATCAAGCGCTATGCTAGTTATGGTGCGATGGCAGACTGATCAAGTGCTCTACTAGTCCTGGTGCAATGGCCGACTGATCAAGTGCTACATGTATACTCGGCATGGCCGACTGATCACGTGCTATACTGGGCATGGTGAGATGGCCAACTGATCAAGTGCTATACTGGGCATGGTGCAATGGGCGACTAATCAAGCGCTATACTACTTATGGTGCGATGGCAGACTGATCAAGTGCTCTACTAGTCCCTGGTGCGATGACCGACTGATCAAGGGCTAAACTAGTCCTGGTGCTATGGCCGACTGATCAAGTTCTATACTAGTCCTGGTGCGATGGCCGACTGATCAAGGACTACACTAGTCCTGGTGCGATGGCCAACTGATCAAGGGCTAAACTAGTCCTGGTATGATGGCCGACTGACCAAGGGCTAAACTAGTCCTGGTGCGATGGCCGACTGATCTAGTTCTATACTAGTCATGGTGAGATTGCCGACAGATCAAGTGCTAAACTAGTCCTGGAGCGCTGGCCGACTGATCAAGTTCTAAACTAGTCCTGGTGCGATGGCCGACTGATCGAGTGCTATACTTGTCCTGGTGCGATGGCCGACTGATCAAGGGCTAAACTAGTCCCGGTGCGATAGCCGACTGATCAAGTGCTATACTAGTCCTGGTGTGATGGCAGACTGAACAAGTTCTAAACTAGTCCTGGTGCGATGGCCGACTGATCAAGTGCTATACTAGTCCTGGTGAGATGGAAAACTGATCAAGTTTTAAACTAGTCCTGGTGCGATGGCCGACTGATCAAGTTCTAAACTAGTCCTGGAGCGATGTCCGACTGATCAAGTGCTAAACTAGTCCTGGTGTGATGGCCGACTGATCAAGTGCTAAACTAGTTCTTGTTCGATGGCCGACTGATCAAGTGCTAAACTAGTCATGGTGTGATGGCCGACTGATCAAATCGCATGCCATAATAACTAGATGGCCATGGCCTGCATGTCGTGCCCGCCGAGGCATTTGATAGTACAAACAATTTTTTTTATTGCAACAAAGCATTAGCCCGTTGACATAAAAACATGCCGCACCCGCCGAGGCTTTGATAGTATACCCAAAAACTTTAACTAAAAAACACTTTAACCAAAAACTTTATCCTGAATGCACACCAATGTGCCAACTATATCGCTCTGTCTGCAAGCGGGCCCAACATAAACTTTAAGGGAAATTTCTGGCAAAATAAACATTAATTCACCATTAATACACATATTTATTGGCATTATTATACATTTTATATCGGACGTAAATTTCCACACTGCTATCAGGGGCGATAACCGTGTTTCCTTAAAATGTTACCAAGACATTACTATTTATTTGTTGATGTGCAATGATCATACTTTATAATCTGTCAATAACATTATTTTTTCAGGGAAACACATTTAATTAGTATAAGTAATTAAAAAATATCATGCCCCATTTGCCTATGAAAATAGCCTGATATCACCGCGTGTCATTATCAGTGAAATAAACATTACTAAATGATTATACCCATATAACGGGCACTCGTAATGTTTAGAACTAGTGGAATAGTGACAAAATTATACACTTATTTAATTCCTACAAATAACTGAGAATACACATAACTTTAATTGTTGTGCCTACTGAGTGGGTATGTACCTTTAATTAGCATAAATTATTAAAAACAAGAAATTCGTTTGTCGAACGCGGATGCCACCTGCAGCATATTTGAGAAACTGTGACAAAGTGGTTAACCGAAAAGTGTGACGGATGGACAGACGGACGGACGGTCCAAACACTATATGCCACCCGTTTCTTCGAAACCCGGTGGCATAAAAATATCATGCCTCATTTGAATATGAAAATAGCTTGATACCACTGCTAGTAATTATCAGTAAAATAAATATTACTAAATGATTATATATGGATAGCGGGAACACATAATTTTTAGAACTGGTGGAATAGTGACACAATTATACACTTATTTAATTGCTATAAAGAACAGTTTGTGCCCACTGAGTGGGCATGTACCTTTAAAAACTTTAACCTTAAATCAAAAAAAATTAACCGGACGGATGTACGTACGTACGTATGTAGGCCAATGTGACAACTATATCGCACTGTCCACATGCAGGCATGTCAAAAACTTTGAGGTAAATTTGAAAGTAATTTTACCTTGATATTGGGCACAGGGGTTGCAGGAGTTGAGCATAGAATGAAAATATGGATGATGATAAACAAACATGTGAAGCTTCGAGTGAATTGGCGAAGCTGTTTCTGAGATATAGTGTTCTTAAAAACTTTAACCTATAGTAAATAACAATCAGATGGCCATGGCCCGCATGTTGAGCACACCGAGGCATTTGATGGTGTCCGAGTATATTTATTTGAAGTTTGAATTAACGTATTTAAAAGCTTTAACGCAAATTTGAAAGTCATTTGACCTTGATCTTGGGCATGTGGGTCGCATGCGTGGGCTATAATATGAAAATATGGATGATAATAAAAGAATTATCTGAAGTTTGAAGCAAATCTGGGTAAGTGTTGTGGAGATATAAGGTATGCAAAAGCTTTAACAAAAATTTCAATGTCATTTGACCTTGACCTTGGGGCACAGGGGCCGCATGAGTGGGACACAGAATGAATATATGGATTATGACTAATAAGCATTTGATGTTTCAAGTCAATGTGACTTAGGATATGGTATTTAAAAACATACACCGATTTCGGACGGACTGACGCACTGACGTCATTGTGATCACTAAGTCTCGCTTTCCGCAAGCAGGCTCGGCAAAAAAAATACAGATGGACGTCAATGTGCAGACTATATCGCACTGTCCGCAGGTCGCGACAACAATTGTCCAACCCCTTTTTAAAGGTGCAAGCCCACTCAGTAGGCTAAAAATGCTCTTTATGGGAATTAAATAAGTGTATAATTGTCACTATTCCACTAGTTATAAACATTACGAGTGCCCGTTATACAGATATAATCATTTGGTAATATTTATTTTACTGATAGTGACGCGCGGTGGTATCGGTATTTTCATGTGCAAATGGGGCGTGATATTTTATAATTATTTATACTAATTAAATGCATCAACTGAAAAAAAAATTGACAGATTATAAAGTATGATCATTGCACATCAAAAAATAAATACAGAGAATAAATAGTAATGTCCGTTAACATTTTAAGGAAACACGGTTATCGTCCCTGATATCAATGTGGAAATTTTCTTCTGATATAAAATGTATAATAATGCCAAACAATACGTGGGTAATGGTAAATGATTGTTTATCTGGCCAGAAAATGTATCCGATGATGTCTCTGACATAAAGAACATTTTGTGCCTAGTGAGTGGGCATGTACCTTTAACGCTAGCTCCGCCCTGTCCAGTGAGACCTATGCATGCGTTAAGTTTCATAAAAAATATTGCAAAGGGTGTTCGCGTTATGCTCCGGACAAATCAGTGCGCGAAAAAACAAAGGGAGATAACTAAACTAGAAAATGTGTTCATAGAACACGGATACCCCACATATCGCTTTGATAGTAAACAAGGCAAAATTGCCAGTGTCCAAAAGGGACAGATAATCCATGACACGGGGTTGGAATCAAAAATCAAAATAAACTTTCCGCATCTACTCATCAGAAGGAAGCTACATATCAAATTTCAGTGCTGTAGCTATTACACAAGTTTTACGAGTTACAAGGCAAAATTTTCAAATTCTAATTCAAAAAGAGGGAGATAATCCATGACTCGGGGGTCGAATGAAAATAAACTTTGCAAATCTACTCATCATAAGGACATACCAAGTTTCAGGTGCTACAAGACAAAATTGGAAAATTCTAACTTGAAAAGGGGGAGATAATCCATGACCATGGGGTCGAATCAAACATACATGTACCAAGTTTCAGGTATGTAGCTATTACGGTTTAAAAGTTTTTCGAGTTACTAGGTTGGTGAGGGACGGAAGAACGGACAAGGTCAAGGGTAACACTAAATGCCCCCTCCTCTATCGTGGTGAGGCAAAAGTTGTCATATACAAGTAACTTACCTTAATTTATCAGTTACACATCAGACGATGAATGAACTTTAATTCTGGTGTAGAATATTAAAGTTATTCATTATATTCAATAGTGCTGCTTTGACATGACGTGAAATTAAAACATGCATGACATGATCTGGAAGAAAAACCACAGACCAAGCACGCATATTCAGAATCACGTCTGTCGGTTCTTATCCAGCTCCGATTTCTGTCACCTGTCCACAAAATCCAGAATCCAACATTGTCGCAAATTTAATCCTCTATGTTGGTGTACGTTAGAACAAAATGTCACTTAGTATTTTATCCAATCCATTGTAATCTCTTGTTTCTCTAAATAAATGCGTCCAACAATCCCTGTAGCTGCTATCGTGATAAAAAATGCTAAAGGTTCCGTCAGCGCCTCACATATTGATCTTAATATCCACCATTTTGATTCCAAGTACCAGAATAATGATGTTTCCATGCGCCGTCGTAGTGTTATCTGTCAGATTCCGTTGTTTATTTGATCAAATTGATGGACAAATTTGTGTCCGCTAATGTCGCCAAGAGCATAATCTGTGACATTGACTGTAATAAATTGGCATAACTTCTAGCTTGTGAATTTTTGGTTGAATGAAGTGATCACTATTGTGAATAAGTGTGTATTTGTGCCCGGTTTGCTCAGCAGGTAGAGCGATGGTGTGGTAAACCAGAGATCCCCGGTTCGATTCCGGGCTGGTGCACATCTTTCTCACCCTGTGACATTTAGCGCCCAACGTAGTTGCGGGAAGTAACTCTGCAGAATACTCCCGCATCGTCCGTACCGAGAGTTTATAATGGTGCTCTCCGTAGGTTTCCCCTGCAAAGTACCAAATCACATCTGATTTGCACTTCAACTGTTAATTGCGACATATTTTCTGTATTTTTCAATTGAAAGAAATGTCAGTATTATACTTATAAATTCATTTCTGTGTAATAAGTACAGAAAAATATGTCACAATTAACAGCTAAAGCGCGAATGAGATCCGATTCGGTACTCTGCAGGAAAAAACTATGGAGCACCGGAACTCTGGGTACGGACAATAATTGAGTATTCTGTTGCCCAACAAAGGACCGCGACTGATAAATACTCCCAAATTGTACCCAAACATATGGAATTCGGAGACAAAAATTAAACATAGAATTCGAGGACGAATTTCAATTTGGCGGAGAAGAATGTCACAGTACGCAACTGACCATGGGGATGAGGTGTGTATGATTTGTGCCTTGTTAGCTTGCTCGGTAGAGTCATGGGCATGGTACGGTAAACATGAGGTCCCTGGTTCGATTCCGGGCCGTTATTTATCTTTCTCACTCTGTGACACAAGTAAACCGTTTTATTTTAAATAAATGGCTATCACCGGAATAAATATTATCTTCACAAAATTTGAATCGGGCCAATAGAAATCAACAGCTAGAACAGAACGTTTGCAGTAATATAAATCTTATTCCAAAATAAATAAATTTTTATATTTTAATTTTTATGATCAGGTTTCGAAAATTAAAATATGCTTTTCTTTTAAAATTATTATCAATATGTTCACCATGTTATTATGGTTAATATGCAATTCACAGTCTCCTTGCAGCTTGAAATTGAAAGACATTATGAAAAGTTGTATTGATCTCAGAAATTGTCATGTCGACTATAGGATCGCGTCGAAATAATGTCAACATAATAGGAAAACGTAATTTGATACCGACGAAAAAGTAAACAAAACGCAAAATTGATGCTTTGTTTTGCTATATTATACCGTAGACCACACATTATCATTTGATTCTATATGAAAATAAATATATTGTCAGCATGGTGGTGTCTATTAATGTGTTCTTGATATTCGGAACGGCAGTGAGTGAGTGACGACATTTTGTTTTGTCCAAGAAATTGTCAAGGTCAATGTTTCACTGTTTGTCTGGCAATAACCCGCCGATTTATATTGCGCACCAAAAAAAAACAGATCACAAATACCGCTGACTTTCTAGGGTAGTCACTTTGAATTAGATAGATGGGATAACATTTTGGATTGGAACACGGATACGTTTGTCAACTATTTCGATTGTATTGCCGCATTGGTTAAGCAGAGCTGTCCGCTGGTTTTACCGCAGAGCGCAGGGTAAAGCGGTCATTCTTTCGCAGTTTACAGAAACAATTAAAGGAGCGTAAATGACAATTAAAAGCGGAGCGCAGCGCGAACTGCGCTATAAGTATTGCAATTCCGCAACCAACTTTTTGAACCGCGGTCACATGATTGCAGTCCGATTGCGGTCCGATTGCGGTCCAATTGCAAATAATGGGAACGCGAATTGCAATCCTGCGCTCCAGGAATTGCAATTCGCCTGGTAAGAGAACCGCAGGCCACTCTGTATGCTCAATAAATGTAAATCGAATAATTGTTTACAAGAAAATATTTAATTTGAAATCATAATTTTGCACTTACGAACGTTTTAGTCGTAAGAAGTCTAGTGAAACGGGTCCTAGATCCTCACGAGCCATCTCATCTGGATCTGCACTGTTTGCATAAACTATACATGTACGAGGTCGAACGTGGAATACATAGAGGATCTTACATAAGTGGTGATTTAATATGATATTTATTGAACGAGTTTACTGTTTCATAAGAAACGAGGCTTTGCCGAGTTTCTTATGAAATCAGTCAACGAGTTTAATAAATCTTACATTAAATCAACACAAATATTAGATAATAGATATTGCATAAGAACAGCACAATACGTTGAAGCTGTAATTACATACTAGCCTGTTTTGTGTAGCGTCCTCTTTTGCATAAATATTACACTAGTGTATTATGATTTTTATTACACCGTGTTATCACACTGTGAAAGCCTAGTATATGCAATCAAATTAATTAACATCAGTACATGTAAGACTGTTGGTGTATGTTTCGGGTCTGTTCTTGTATTTCAGAGTAACAGAATTTATAGATAAAGTCATCATGCGTAAGTAGTTTAAACACATTGTGCCAGTAGTACTAATATTCAAATACAGGCATATTGTCATTCAACTAGTAAACATTATGTAGAGGCATGTGCGGTGATTTAATATGATATTTCTTAAATGCGTTTACTGATGGATCAGTCAACAATATTAATACACACCATATTAAATGATCACACATATTAGATTATATTTATTTCCTAAGCCCATCGTCATACCATGAAGCTGTACTCGTCAACAAACCTGTTTTCTGTAACAAGCCGATGCGTGTATTTATTACACGGGTGTATTATGTTTTTTATTACACTGTGTTAATACACTGCGAGCGCAATAACTATTGATATATATAGTACATTTTCAGCCACTCGTATATTTATCGATATACAATGTATATGATTTACCAATGGAACTACCAAGTCGAAGATGTCAATATACAAATGCCGCCATAGTTCTATAAATGGCGAGTGTATTATTATGGAAGCGTCCTGGGCCAATGCTAAACTATTTTTATCTCCTACATAGTATCTCCTAATTAGTTAGTATCTCCTAATTAGGACTTATTATCTGTGTCAATGCTAAACAATGTTTTACCTTCAAATTAGGAGATAAGAAGTCCTAATTAGGAGATAATTAGGAGACACTAAGTCATAATTAGGAGATACTAAGTCCTAATTAGGAGATAGAATATCCTAATTAGGAGGCGATAAATATTGTTTAGCATTGGAACCAGGACGCTTCCATATATACGTAGTCACAAAAGAAACGATACATACATATGATTGTGAATAAATGTATTGTAAACAATACATTTTACTTTATTCTCAAATATAATGTCTTGCGATCATTTCATTAGCAAAATGTCAAGTTAACCACCAGATGCTGACGTCAGACCGTTGCGAATCAGGTGAGGGTCACCGTACGAAGTCACACAGAAGTCAGTAGCGCGTATGGCCACCATTTGCATCCATAACAGCAACACAGCGGCGACGCATGGACCTGATAAGTGTCTGAATTTAATTCTGTGGTATCGCGTTCCACTCTTATTCAAGAAAGAGTTCTAACTGAGCCAACGTCGCCGGTTGCCGACGTTTTACTCGACGATCAAACACATCCCAGAGGTGCTCTATAGGCGACAGATCTGGAGACTTTGCCGGCCAATGAAGAACGTCCACCTGCTGCTGATGGAGGTAGGCGGTGCAGACACGAGCGGTACGGCACCTAGCGTTGTCCTGTTGTCTGTTAATCAGGGGAACAACAACAGGTGCCAGTATCTCCGAGTCGTCCCGATAACGTACTCCAGTCAGGTATCCTGGTACGACAACTAGCATGGAGCGATAGTGGAAGGAAATGGTACCCCATACCATGACGCTGCCGCCTCCATACCGGTCCACTTGACGTACACACGCGTTCGCGAAGCGTTCTCCCAGTCTCTTGTAGACCCAATCACGTCCGTCTGTACGTTCCAAATTAAATCTGGACTCGTCACTGAATAACACCTTAGTCTATAGATTCTGAGTCCATCGCATGCGCTGACGTGCCCACTGTGCCCTATCACGTCGATGACATGGCGTAAGTTTCGATCCTTTGTACGGACGTCTGGGTTAATACCGTGCCCAGCGAGTCTTCGCTGAACTGTTTGCGCACTAATCCGGTTGTAGGTTCGACCAGGCGTAACAGCAGCAGTTGATGGAGCGGATAGAAAACGGTTACGTAAGTGGGAAGTCCTTATGTGACTGTCCTGAGCACGTGTAGTTACGCGTGGCCTGCCTGAACGGGGGCGATCATCAACTGATCCACGTGTTCTGTATCATCCTGCCAGACACGTTATTGTAATGCGCGACACTCCACTTTCAAAATATGTATCGTTGCTTTTGTGGCTACGTGTAATATACATAGCATCAGTTATTGTGATTCTACACAGTAAATATGGTGTCATATTGCCCGTCTGAATCTATATTCACTCGAGGCGTCTAATATAAAGTCATAGAGAATAGTAGGTTAGTGCCGAGAATGGGAAAACATATCTGGCAAGGCTCAGTAAACGGGATGGGCGAGGCTCTGCCGATCACATCCCGTTTCCGTGCCGTGCCAGATATTTTTTCCCATTCACGGCACTAACCTACTATTCTATTTATCCCGTCAACACCTACAAATGGCTGTAAAATGCAAAAATAGTATTGACTGGATATCAAAAATGTTTCACGGCACCTTGTTTCACGGCACATACGCACCGTGTTGACGGGATAAAATGCAATGTTGGTATATATAGCTGACAACTACATGTAATAACTAATATGCGGCTGTGACGACATAAAGTGGGTTTTGCGACCAGTGTAGGTCCAGATCAGCATCATGGTCGGACTCATCCGTCTGATCAGGATCTGCACTGTTCGCCATTTCATCAATGAAAAAACCGTTAAGCTTCTAACAAACAATACAGATCGTTATCAGGCTATGGGAGTGTGCTATGTGATCAGAATCTACACTGACCATACATCCCATAAGCCGCATTTCATCAGTCACAGTCACATCTATTTCACAAGAAGATCATGTGTGAAAAAATCGTATTTATCAAGTAACGTGCCCTGTATTTACTGAATACGTACTGACTGATAACATATTGTTGTATCAGACATTAACCTGATTGGCCTGATACAAACAACGAAGTGAAAACTGGTTTTCCATTGGCCGGACGACGTCACGTGATATTACCGAATGACGTCAGTGTAATGATGTAACGTAAACAGGTCCGCGTTCTTTCCATAGATAACGACGTCACATTAAATGTTACATGATACATAAAATACCAAGCTAGTGTATTTTCATATCAAGTGTATCAGGCTCGGTTCGGAAACGGTAGGATTTCCTCGGTAAACCTCGGAATTCCTACGCGTTTCCTAGCCTTGCCTGATACACGTTATATCAAAATACACTAGCCTGGTATTCTCTATTTATTGCTTCCAGACTGGAGTCTGACCCTGCTTGTATCAGGCTTATTTTATGTTGGTAAGTAATACATTTCTTACTACATGCACACTATTCATACTGCACGAGCAAACGTAACCAGTAAGAAATTCAAATAATGGAATATGTATATGCAACACTTGTGTATACATATCATTTCTTCAGTATATCACTTTCAAATGAATTACATACACTATAAAGTTCACATGGTAAATTAAAATAAAAACATTCAGTAATAACAATCATACCACATTCGCATGAATAAATGGCATATGAATATATATATTAAATATCCTTTCATATGCCTTTCGTAGGGGTGAAAGGGTTAAACATATTGATTCCCACAATATCGATCCATTTACACAGTGTATTATTTAGCCTTTATGTTAATCAGTCCTGCAATACGTACGGAGCCCCGCAGGGGACATGGATGTTTTGTTATTAATTCATTCCCACGAAATAACAATTCGTTCGCTCAATTTAACAATTTGTTCCCTCGATATAACAATTCGTGCCCACGAATTAACAATTCGTTCTCTCCAATTAACAATTCGTTCCCACGAAATGAAAATTCGTTCCCGCAATTTAACAACTCGTTCCCTCGAATTAACAATTCGTTCCCACGAGGGAACGAATTGTTAATTCGTGGGAAAAAATTCGTGGGAAAAAAGTTGTTAAATTGAGGGAACGAACTGTTATTTCGTGGGAACGAATTACTAAAACAAGAGGGCCATGATGGCCCTAATTCGCTCACCTGACTCCATGAACACCAGAGGAGAATGTGACATTGAGTTCATATGTGTTTTAAAGAAATTGTGCTATCTTGGATTAAGCGATGACTCATTTTACCAAATCTGAAAATGCTTCACCCAAGGATCTTAACTTTCTATGAAGTTTGGCCAGCATCGGCCATGTGGTTCCTGAGAAAAAGACGTTCAAAATCTCGAATAAATAAACCTTTTGGAGGACATCATGGATGACATAATCATCCAAAACCGACAAATATTGCACCAGAGCAATCGCCTCATCGATACCTTCATCGATATGACATGAGCATATTTGGTCAAAAATAAAATTTGACCCCACGTGCCACGCCCATATTTAACCCCGGGGTCACCATTTTAACACCTTCTTCGTCGATCATTCCTACCAAGTCTCGTCGAAATCGGGCTTACGGTTCATGAGAAGATTTTTTAAGAATTTGTGCTATTTTTAGACGGCGGCTATCTTGGGTTACGTGATGACGTCATTTTAAAAAATGTATAATCCCCCTACCTAAGGATCATGACCATGCAGTTAGGTGACTATAGGCCCAATGGTTACCAAGGAGAAGACGTTTGAAAATGTTCACGGACGACGGACGACGACGGACACATTGCGGTAACAATAGCTCACATGAGCTTCGCTCAGGTGAGCTAAAAAAAGAATTATACGTACCCTGTGGGGCTCCCTAAATACGTGTGTATGCATTATAAATGATTGCAGGGTTATGACAAGAGGCCCGAATGGGCCTGTATCGTTCACCTGAAATTATTATCCCCATCATAAAGTAAATTAAAAACGGTAGAGATTATAATAAGTGAAACAAGTCATCTGAGAAGATAATAAGTAATAATTAGGAGATACTAAGTCAATTAGGAGATACTAAGTCAATTAGGAGATAAGTCAATTAGGAGATATTAAGTCAATTAGGAGATACTAAGTCAATTAGGAGATATTAAGTCAATTAGGAGATACTAAGTCAATTAGGAGATACTAAGTCAATTAGGAGATACTAAGTCAATTAAAGTCAATTAGGAGATACTAAGTCAATTAGGAGATACTAAGTCAATTAGGAGATATTAAGTCAATTAGGAGATATTAAGTCATACTTAGGAGATACTAAGTCCTAATTAGCAGATACTAACTGCTAATTATGAGATACTCCTAATTAGGACTTAGTATTTCATAATTGCTAAGTCCTAAATAGGAGATAATAACTCCCAATTAGGAAATACTCCTTATTAGATATATTATTTCCTAATTAGGAAGTCTTAATTGGGATATAGTAACTCCTAGTTAGGCAATACTTAGTATCTCCTATCTCCTAATTAAAATATAAATATATTTTAGCATTGGCACCAGGACGCTTCCATAGTTGTATTCATTATTTTCTGTCCTGCAGCTGCCAGCGGAGAGATCACGTGTCGGCGCTGTGTCGGGGCTGCCAGCTTGGAATATTGCACCAGTAATATACGCTGCGGCGATCACGAGGTTGTAGTTCTTGTAGTTTTAGACTATAATTTCTCCATTGTATTACTTGTATACATGTGTGCACTCATATACCACTGCCAGCTTGGAAGATTTCATCGCAACATGCGATGCGGCGATCATGAAACCAGAGTTTTAGTGTAATTTATAAATGTGGCTGTGAATGATGAAATGGGATCAGGGTAGCTCATGATATAATAGAACACTCATGTAGCTTGATAACGGCATATAGTGCTTGTTAGAAGCATGACGAGTGTTTCATTTGTGAAATGGTGAACAATACAGACCCTTATCAGACTTCTCGGATGAAGTATCATTATACAGCATTTATATTAACATTAATCGTTCTGATCGCGCCTGATTTAGCAGAAGGTGCGACTATAGTCGTCGCTTTTTCCGTCGTCGTCGTTGTCGTCGTCTGCGTCGTCGTCCGCGTAAACAAATTTATCCTGTCAACACAGTGCGTATGTGCCGTGAAACACGGTGCCGTGAAACATGTTTGATATCCTGTCAATACGACCTAATCACTGCGTATGAATATATGCGGTGACTGGGGTTACTTTTTTGCATTTTAAAGCCATTTCTAGGTGTTGACGGGATAAATAGAATAGGAGGTTAGTGCCGTGAATGGAAAAAATATCTAACGCGGCTCGAAAACGGGATGTGCTCGGCAGAGCCTCGCCCATCCCGTTTCCTAAGCCTTGCCAGATATTTTTTCCCATTCACGGCACTAACCTACTACTCTCTATGTCAAGAAGTGTACAAGCTTCGTCATCATGGTATAACTTTAATATTACGGATTGCTTCAATATTTGGGCACTCGATACATGTCAGCTTTTCGAACACACCCATCCGCCATTCACCATGACATTGACCGTTTTTACCTTAACATTATCTACAAGTTTCCTCATCATCAGATAACATTAATGTTACCGGATGGTCTGCTTCAATATGTGGACACCTGATGCATGTAAGCATTTGGAACTCCCTCATGCCGCTATAACATGACCATAACCTTTTTAGCTTCAAATTTTTGCGGAAACATTTACTAGCCATTTTCTTTTGCGTGTTTAAAGCATGCATTTCTCTGATGGTTTTTGTGATGCTTACTTTAGCACATGCCCATGATCATGTTACGGTCAAATGCTCAGTTGGCGCGACAACGCTTCCGTGTCGAAATTCTTGCTTATGCACACTCTCTGACGTTATGGTTGTCACATCAACTGTATAAGTAAGCATGACATTTCAATAAAATGAATGTCACGTCCATATGTCAGATGCAATATCCAGTATCATGTCCGTAATCAGAGGTAATAAAAGTACTGAAACTACTGAAATAAGTTATATCTACAAAACCTGATCACTTGCGGAACTAGAGACTGAAAGTTGTACATTTTATCAATCGTCATCCAGAGGCACAACCCATTCCCATCCACATTTGTTCTCTAGAATAAATTACTGTTTGTAACTCCCAGAAAAAAATGTATGAAATTGTCGGCTAACTGGTCACTGCTACCTAACTGTGAGAACTAAAGATAATAGCTGCTGTATTCATATAAGTTGGCACAGGGCACTATTTTCTTGGTCGTACTCGCCGTTTAGGCCGTTTAGGCGTAGAACGACAAAATGACTCCCCCCATAGAAAATTTGCGTGACATAATATGCTATCTCAAAGGAGATAATATATAAAAACGCGATTTTTTTAACCATTAGCATAAAAAATAATCGGCCAAAATGCGACCGCCTCGTCTGCCTCATCCTGGTTACGGTACTGCGTATATTGTCCTTATTAAGTAACGGATATTTATGAAATATGGCGCATCGAACACGTTTTGTTCAGCTGCATTTGGTGGTCTCTGTACGTTTGCCCAAACTTCTGTCCTTTTGCGAATAATCACCAAATGCAGCTCATAAAGACGCGTTTGCTGCGCCATATTTCATCAAAATCCGTTGCATAATAAGGAACATATCAAATATTACTTACTTTAAGTGTGCGAGCTTTCAACACTTAGTGTTGTTGTTGTTATAACCACGTGATCATGCACCTTGTATACTATACCACTAAAGTATACAGTAACGTACTATACCAAGACTGTATGTTTCCTGTACGATATGCATAATTATATCATTTAATTTAGCGTACGGTATGATCGTACCAACCAATATCGTATGTGTACACCATTAAATTCGTACGTCAACACAGTGCGTATGTGCCGTGAAACATTTTTGATATCCTGTCAATACGACTGTGTATGAATATGTGCGGTTGTCATACTAGTCGATTCTCCGATTTTGAGGATGCGGCTGTGGTTATTGTTTGCATTGTAAAATTGTAAAGCTATTTGTAGTGTTGACGGGATAAATAGAATAGTATGTTAGTGCCGTGAGTGGGAAAACATATCTGGCGCGGCACGGAAACGGGATGGAGCCGGCTCGGCAGAGCCTCGCCCATCCCATTTCCTAAGCCTTGCCAGATAGTTTTCCCATTCACGGCACTAACCTACTATTCTCTATGTATCGTATATACGTACGTACATGATTACTGTGTTTGTAGAATGTAAACAAACCACCGGTGTTATACGATGATACTGTACAAACACACCAACATTATGCGATCATACGATACACTTAGTAAAAGTACAAATAATATATGTATACGGTATGCCCACTATATGTATGTATACAAATATGTGACCAGCAAAAAAAACATACTGTAGTGGTGAGCATATTACAAAGGACGCATCGCCAATCATTTCAATTTAATATAATATTTTTATTTCAGATTTGCTACATGGAAAAACGGATAACAGCCACAAATAGGACAGAGTTTACGAGCGGATGTCGAGAGACGACCGTAAATATGAGTTCTTCCATCTTCTCAGTCATCTGAAAATTCCGAATTAGCCGTTATACATGTGTGTAGTTTACCGAGCTTTGGCAGGTAATGGTGTCATTGCTGGGACCAACTAGTCGTCGTACGAAAGGAGTCAAAACTACAAAAACTACTGAAAGTACTAAAACTAGGTTAGGTCCACAAGATTACTAACAAGTATTTTTTATTTATATAATGATGTTTAATGCCTTATCATCAGTTAAAGTTATTTTAGGTCGGTTAACAGCCTGTGCCCGGTTGCTCAAAACTTCTGTTAGCTTAACAGACTGTTAAATCCTTAGCATTGCTAAGGATTTAACAGTCTGTTAAGCTAATAGATGTTTTGAGCCACCGGGCCCTGATGGTAAAATCCCATATTGCATGTGTCTGTGTAAAAGGAAAATCCAAAAATCAGAACCGACTATTTACAGAAAATAAATTTAGTCATTGTACATGGCTTCGCACAGTTTACATATATTTGGATAATTATCGGAAACAAGTATACAAATAAAGTTCGCCTTTGTTTGTATTTTGACAGACATGACACTCAACACCGGAAATATGTCACGTGTCAGACAGTTCACGCGAGAGCAGTGATCCGCCGCTGTTGTTGGACATGTACTACATGAATCAATTTGAAAACACATGGAACTTTACAGGTTTAACCACACAAAATAATTAGATATTCATATTCAAAAATAGTATGCTAAAAATAAAAAAATCCAGATTTAGTTAGTTATGCCATAGATACTATTTTCTTGCAGATACCGATCAAGTGATGTATTAATCTACTTTACGGGCATGTTAATGTATTATTTACAACAGTTTCAAACATATGCTTTGGGATTATTTTGTAAGTCGGAACACGTTTGTCATGTGAGGCGGTTTCAATTCCAGCCGCTGACGTTTTGTGCCACCACCAGGGTGCAGGGTGGTCACAGGAGATTGAATTTATCTTTCTTAACAATAACTAAACCTATATTTTAATTAGTGAATAGCCAGAGCAGCAGAATGGATTTAGGTTATGGGAAACTAGGTTCCACAACATCCATACCAAAAATGTAAGTAGCAGAGAATATCAAAATGTGTGGTCATATGTTAGTTTATATAGGAACAACCAATGATGGTGGTGGACCTACATGGCTTCGCACACCCGAAACTCTTGCGATGAAACTTATACTTATAATCTAACAATTAAAATTGATGTTCAGCATCAATCCATTATATTTTCAAATAATAAACACATTTTAACTACATATTTATGAAGACACCCACAATAGTGATGTCTGGCACCCAGCTACATCAACATACTATTCAAACGTGTGTTTCACCCGCACAATCGCACCGACGAGAATCAACCAACATTGCTATCTTACTCTTTGTGCCTGTGAAAGAAAGCCGATAAAATGGCGGCTGGATCTAATCAGCCGCGCCGGAAGAAATAGTTGATCCCTCAATACACCGTGACAGAATAGGTGTGTCGTGTATGGTGCGTGGTTTCCGGCGGCTCTGTTTAATTAATCCATCAATACACAGCATCGGTGTGTCAGGTGTGGTGCATGGTGCCCGGTGGCTCTTCAGAGATCATCAAATAATATAAAATTAATTTATTGAATGTAATCCCCACCCACCCTTAAACAGTAATTCCAGATGATTTTGTATTTGAATGTATTTGAAGATAACTCATTAAGTATTGTTTGTTAACACTATTTACAACAAATTTTAATAAAAACCTAAAATATTAGAACACACACCCGCCCTATTTTCCCCCAAAATTCGAATGATATTCAATAAATTAACTTTATATGGCCTCAAAAGCGCCGTAATGGCCGCGAGGTATCCTTCCACTAAACTGGTGTGGTATATATGGTGACAGTTCTGTTAACTATAATTATTTGTTTAATGGGACAGTATACATGTAGCAAAACATTGACAACAATGTAAATATATAATTAAATAATTCAGACTGTGTGCTTTATTATTTAGTTTACATGTGCTAATTCAGTAATATTCAGTAATGGAAACATTACAAATTCGACACTATTAATGGTAGTTTTAAATGTAGAAATAGTTGACATTCCATCTCTACGACTGCTATACTAGATAGCTCCAAGGGAGCTAACCTGTAATTTTAGTTTTGACCCAGTTCGTACACCATACAACTAGTTAGGCCATGGGCCAAATATGGAAACCCTCCCCCCCCCCCTGTGGTACATAAGCAGATATATTTTTCTGATAACTACAATCAATTACGAGTTTAATGCAACTTGTCTGCGATCTGTAACCCGCTGGATGAATGTATGTCACCATTTTGAAGTATACCACCCAGAAACTTTTTGCCATATTAAAATATCACATTTTTTGTAAAAATGTGACAAAATTATATTGTTAAACACGGAAACTGCTGTTGTTTTACAGGTTTTGAGAGATGTTTATAGCAATACTTTGCATTTAAGCACAATTAAGGATCGTCCGGTCCTTTTAAGCCAATATTTTGCATATTTAATTACCCCACCCACTAAATTTCAATGGTAACATATGTATTGCCACACATCTCTTCCCGTACGGTATTTATATATTGTAACTATGGAAAATATACATGCATGTGCTCATGAAACATGTGGAAACTATAGTTCCTGTTTTTCTTATGCTTACTGCACATGATACTAAGTTAACCACAACTGCATTTGAAACCGTTACCCCACCCACTAAATCTACAATGTACATTTTACACATATTGAGTTTCATTAGCTGTCTCCACTTACATTTACTTTTAACTGGTACATATAAATAGTCAACTACTTCAACATGACACTGGCGTCATTGCATACACACACATATCGTGAGTTATCATGATGAAAGTGCATGGAGTGAAGTATGTATAGCAGCAAGTGTGAAGAAAAAAAGAGAATTTCCCCACATTATCGGGCAAGAAATGATTCGATATTTACAACAAAATCAATGCTATATTGTGAAAGAGAACATGTTAAATGTGAGCATCGATATAATGCACAACAACAGTTATAGACATGCGTAGACCGATTTGCGTATGATTATACAACAAGGTAATTAATTTTCAATCAAGGTTTGAAGCAACGCGCCTGTGGCGGCGACAATCCCTACAACATCGTAAGAAACTATTCATTATTTGCATCGTCACATCAAATATGGTTCATGAAATCATTAACATATACATAGCGTCACATATATATAGACATACATACATACATACAGTTGCATAATGTGTCCAGGGCTTTCATTGTTCTTGATTTGTGCATGATTATACAACAATATAATTAATTTTGCATTAACAGCGCTCAGGTATTATCCTAACATGCTGTACAAATCGTAGATACATATCTAGTGAATCCGGCTTAAGACAAGCAAACGAGTCAAATGCTTCATCCGTATCAAACATGCTATCTAGTAAGCTGTCAGGCTCAGGGGCATTTGTTTCATCAACATCCATCGTATCCACTTCTTCCTCTTCTTCTACTAGATCTATCATTTCAGTTGGCAGGTAATCCCCCTCTGTCCATTTGCACTCCAGTGTTCCGTTTATGACCTCCCACCCACGGCCATTTGGTGGCGGTATGCATGCATTCGATTGGTCAGCGCTGCACCAACTGAGGGTTTGGTGATTATCTCTCATTACATGTATATACATTCTCAACGATGACCTGCATGGTGGCAGAATGCTAAGATCAGCGCCATTGTAACTTGACAGCAGCTCTCCTGACTTGGGACTGAACTTTTGCAGGAATAGCTCCATGCGCAGTTTGTTTATGTCTGTAATACTAGCACCAGTACTCCTGTACATCAGACACACAAAGTGTTCAAGGTCTTCGAAGAGTTGTGGTTCTACAGAAGGGGACAAACCCAACCGCATGAATGTGTCAGTGAATTATGGGTGCCTCTGAAGTACTTTTAGCGGTGTCACCTTTCCACGACGAACGAAAGCACTCGTGCTGTCACCACCGGTGAACGCATGAAGTGCTGGCAATGCCAAACACATCTGCGTACCAACCTCAGCAATGATACCGTGTATGTCAAGCAGTCGTCGTTTGTTGCCGACACCGGTGTCAAACAGCACACGCTGTTTCACCAGCTGTGTAAACCTGAGTAACAGTACAAACACGTCGGTATCTGGAGATCTGACAACAATTGTATTGTTCTCCAATACATGCGATGCATGGTGCAAACAATGCAATACCAGCCGTGTGTCTGCTTCCTCTTGTGACGAATTCAGTTCTGCTATTTCGTCAGTGTGTGTTGATATGCCATCCATACTAGTTAATTTGACGAATTTGGTTTCACACATAAACACAATTGTTCTTCCCTTCACCTGCGTATTTATCTTGCATCCATTCATTAAGTAGGAGTTTGCACAATTGTGTCTTGTTCACATCGTTCGAGAGGAACTGGCCAGTCACGTGGAACCCTTGATCAAGTAGGTATTTATGGTACCTCTTCGTTGTCGTTCATTGGTTTTAATTGACAGAGGATGGTATGTGTCTGTTACAAAATCCACGCGTTCTGCTTTCGGCATTTGGTCATATAGACTCTCCGCCAGATCTGCAAATGTGTTGGGCAAAGCAGTTTGCATATGTAGAATTGCATTTCCGTCAATGATGTAGCTCACCTGTTCAAGCGGAGGCCTGTCAACCATATGCGTCAGCCCTTCCAGTTGGTGCATCAATTTGCCTTTGTCATTCCTTGTCGGTGATCCATCAGCTGTTGCAAGCGACCATGGAACTGGATCTAACGGGTAACTGAAGACCTTATCCATGTCAATGTTGTTCCTGAGTGCAATGGAAACGATCTGTCCAAATACATTCCGTTCTGCTACTAGTTCCTATACTTTCGCTGTGGACTCGTAAGTGTCACCGATTTTGCAAGCGTTGCAAATGTCTTGAGTTTTTGTTGCTTTATTGGCGCATGGAAGCTGGCAGATCTTTCTACAAACAGACTTCAGTCTGCACCTGGCAGCTAATTTGTGACGTTGACTGAAACAATGTGCCGAAAGACATTTGAGACCAGTGTAACGCCAGATGTGACAGTATGATAATGGCACATGCTGTTCGCTATTCAATCTATATTATGAAGTGTCCTTTCTATTGAATATATTAGATCCAGAACAGACTGCATGTCAATACATGTGTAAGTCAAGACATCCATAGGTCGTATATGTCATAAGATTAGGCCATGGGCCAAATATGGAAAACCTACCCCTTCGTAAAACACACATTATATTACGCAATAAATGTATATTGATATCCATCATGGCATTAATTTGCGGTGTAAAAAGTGGTTCAAATGCCACTTATCATGGAAAATTGTTAACATGGAAAATTGTTGAAAAAACGCATTTTTTGGCGGCCATTTTGAATATTTCCACCGTTTGTATCATGCTGTCAAGTCAATCTGTATTACATAATTGATATGCATATTGATATGCATTACAAGGTACAAGTTACAATGTTAATAGCGGTTCCAATAACACTTAACAGCAGTTACAGTGCAATTTTTTCGAAAAAACACACTTTTTGGAGGCCATTTTGAAAATGGCGGCCATTTGGTAAAATAAATTGATTTTGAATGTATCACACACTGTTTTATATTCAATTAGGGAGTAGATAAGAACGATTTAGAAAATTTAAATCGGTCCTAATGCCGGTTAACAGGCGATAAAGCTAGTCCTGTAAACCAAAACAATTGTTTTTGACGGCCATCTTGGAAAATGGCCGCCATTTGTTCATCCAGCGGCTTTTTAATGGCAGACCTTCTGGAATGACAGACAATTGACTACTGAATTTGAAAATCATAGTGGCGTTATGTACCACATGGGGGGAGGGGGGGTTATTGGTGGCCCAAAGACTAAGTCGGCTGCCTCACACGAACCGCCAATATGTGTATCCCGGTAACTACACCATAACACCATTTGAGCACACGTAAAATGAAATCGATTTCGAGTGAAATTATCATGAAAATGTCCATCCAAAGTACATTGTCCTTCAAAAGACACCAAACTCACTGGGGGAATATGAAAGTATTATAGTTACTTCACACTAAATGTAAATAGTAGTACTCCTATTGCGCAAACGAAATCAATATCCGCTTTGTTGGACAGTGCCATCCATTGTTGTTGCAGAGGTGTCCGTCCAACTCTTCGATCAATCACATAGCCGTCGGGAAGAGGGATGGTTCAGTCGTCTGCTCTCAGTAAGATTGTTTTTATTTGTGTTAAATTTTAGTTTGTTATTCCATGCTTCACTGATATATATGGCTGTGACTCGGGCAATGAGGCGTATGGCTTTTGCGACCAGTGAAGATCCAGATCAGCTTGTGCATCAGCAGTCTGATCAGGATATACACTGTTCGCAATTCCATACATGAAACACATGTTATGCTTCTAACAAACAATATATATCTTTATCATATGGAAGCGTCCTGGTGCCAATGCTAAAATATATTTGATACTAACTCCTAATTATGCGATACAAAGTCCTAATTATCGTAGCTCCTAATTAGGACTTAACATCTCCTAATTAGGACTTAGTATATTCTAAATAGGATTTAGTATATCCTAATTAGGATGTAGTATCTCATAATTAGGAGTTAGGATCTCCTTATTATACCCCCCCCCCCGCAACGAAGTTGTGGGGGGGGGGGGTATACTGGAGTCAGCTTGTCCGTCCGTCCGTCAATCCATCCGTCCGAGTTTCCGTGTTTCCGTGTTTCCGTCCGTCACAAAACTTAACAATTGTAAATTTCCTTTTAACTTCTCTTTCCCTTTGCGGAAATCTTTCATATTTTACCCGCCCCTTCTCTGACACTCATACATCATTCTGCAACAAACCTACGACCCCCATTTATGCCAGGGGTCAAGGTCACGGACTTAGAAATTTAGAAAAAAAAGAAAACTTAACAATTGTAAATTTCCTTTTAACTTCTCTTTCCCTTTGCGGAAATCTTTCATATTTTACCCACCCCTTCTCTGACACTCATACATCATTCTGCAACGAACCTACGACCCCCATTTATGCCAGGGCTCAAGGTCACGGACTTATAAACTTAGAAAAAAAATAAAACTTAACAAATGTAAATTTCCTTATAACTTCTTCCCTTTGCGGAATGCAGTGATATTTTACCCGGCCCTTCTCTGACACTCATACATCATTCTGCAACAAACCTACGACCCCCATTTATGCCAGGGGTCAAGGTCACGGACTTAGAATGTCTAGTTTGCTTTTTTCAACTGGAACCACCATCGCACTCTCCATATGTGCTGACATAGTCTTTTATCTGAAAATGATAGTATGCGAGCTGGAATTCATTCTAGGTCAGGGCTGACGCAGGGGGGTATTCCGTAAGCCTCCGCTTACTGACAAATCTAGTTAGGAGTTAGATACTAACTCCTAATTAGGAGATAATATGTCCTAATTAGGAGATAATATGTCCAAATAAGGAGATAGTAAGTCATAATTATGAGATAGTAATTCCTAGTTAGGAGATACTAACTCCTAATTAGGATATACTATCTCCTAATTAGGAGTTTGTATCTCCTAATTAGGAGATACAAAATATATTACCATTGGCACCAGGACGCTTCCATATTATCAGGTTACAATATTTTATCCCGACAACACAGTGCGTATGTGCCGTGAAACACGGTGCCGTGAAACATGTTTGTTATGCAGTCAATACTATTTTTTGCATTTTATAGCCGTTTGTAGATGTTGACGGGATAAATAGAATAGTAGGTTAGTGCCGTGAATAGGAAAACATATCTGGCGCGATGTGCTCCCGTTTCCTGAGCCTTGCCAGATATTTTTTTTCCATTCGCGGCACTAACCTAGTATTCTTTATCTATTTTCCTTATTTCTGAACCAAAGTATGTTGTGACCACTCCTTTGAACCGTCTCGGCGAGACGGTTAAAATGGTGGTCACTACATATATTTCTGATGAGAAATAAATAAATTCATGAGCCTTGCCAGATATTTTTTCCCATTCACGGCACTAACCTATTATTTTCTATGTGTGCTATGTGATAAGGAGCTACATGTACACTAGTCACAAATCCCATAATCTCCATTTCTCCATTCACATCTACACTTTCATTCTAGTTGCTATGACATTCAACCATTCAGTGATCGGTGTAGCACATGGCCAGTCTGTGAATCCTCGAAGTACGATCATCACCGACGTGTGTCCTGCCTAGTTGCGAACGGTAACACTTGCAATCTACCCCCGTCCCGTCCGTGTATACGGACGGTACGGGAGAAGATTACAAGAGTTACCATTCGCAACTCTGTCCTGTTATGTTAGGTAAACACTCATAGACTATCTACTGTCTGTTTCACGAAACCTGACCAAATAGTACGGCGACACCGTAGCCTGTGTTAATCTTGCCACTACTAGTATATGTCAATTTAATGTCTTTGTTTTGAATATTGTTCTTGAAAACAAGCAGCTTGATTGGCTGAGCCTGAGTTATGCTACAGCTGTGACCCGATTATGCGTACCTAGGTACGTGCAGAATACGATAGCTTGTTATAATTCAGCGTGCATTCGGTCAATGCATGACGAGTTACCTGATAAATCACTATATATGTATATGCACATTTGCACTGGAATTGAAGGACGCGGAGTTAAAATTCACATTTTTATTTTGGTGGCTTGACCAGGAATGACCCATTAAATTTCACATTCTTTATTTCAAAATATTTGAATATTTTCATTGAAATCAAGCAGCTTGATTGGCTGAGCCTGAACTGTGCTACCGCTCAGGCTCAAACAATCAAATTGCTTGATTAATATAGAAAATTGACATTGACATTAGATGTTCAGAAACGTTTATAGTCTGGGCTAAATTAATTCGGTTATTCAGGCCCATACGCAGAGGGGGTGCGGCGGGTGCGTACGAATCCCCCTTAATCCGCCGGGGTACATCCGTGGATGTGTAAACAAGTATTACATGTATTATTTGTATCGTTTTGATTGGCAGATGCTGCGACACGAATGACCATTTAGGGTGCAACATCAACCTTTGTGGAATCAAGTCAGGTCGGTGCAATTGACGATGCATTATGTTAACTAGTAATGTGATCTGTCGGCACACCGAAGCCGCCGCTGAAAGTATATTACAGTCGAACCTCCCCGAACGGCCACCTCTCTACAACAACACCCTCTCTGTAACAGCCGCTATTTTATATCCCAAATGGATGATTTCCTCTATATCTAACCATTAGACTTCTGAGCATGAAAATTGTCGGCTGATGTTGATTTTGCATTCTTTCTCAATAAAAACATGTTTTGACAGCATTTTAGAGACAGCATTTTAGAATCATTTCCATTGGAAATGATTCTAAAATGCTGTAATGGAAATGATTCTAAAATGCTGTCAAAACATGTTTTTATTGAGAATTATTGAAGAAAATAAATAAACATAGGACGATTACATTTAATTCAGCATTAACCTCCCTAATAGCCACTTCTCTATAACAGCCATTTTTGCGTCTTCCCATGGGTGGCTGTTGTAGAGAGGTTGCACTGTACTTGTATAGGCCCATGTGGTATTGCACTAGGACCGACTGACTCTATTTGCAAGAGGCGTCTTTGATCAATATTGATCAATGCAAATTTATGTGAACATTTGTCGAGGTCGGAGTTATTGTAGTCGAGTTATCGTGAGCAAACGAACACTTTTTGAAAGTGATAACTATTTTTAGTGCATGTGACCCGAACTTGGTGCAATCAGCCCAACATTTAATAGATGTATTTCCATTTGAAGTATGGTGGTGTTATTGCGCGGAAACGAGCTCGTACGGACGTACGAACGGGAATTATTTTAGGAACAGTGATGGATGAGGATTGCATAATACATAATTATGTTGGCTAAGAACGAAATGGTATTATTCGTGTACACTACGGTTCATTGTGTTGCCATATCGGTCATCTTAATATGTACACACAAACTGCCAGTTTCACATATTGTTGCGTTTGACACAGACAACAAAACATATGGCAGATAACATAATATAATTCGGTATAATACCATGTTTCAAAGATAATAATTTACAAGGTGCTATTAATTATCTCATGACAAAGTATACACGATCACCATGTTTCATACACGGGCTATTATTCCGTCATTTCCAAATTAACAATGGCCATGTTACACTGTGTAAAGTCATCAAGTCACTACACTAACCTACTGTTTGTTTCGCGAAAGCTGCCCAAATTTTACGGCCATATAAACAATTCAAAAACAATATTGTTTTCGATAATATTAAATTAAAGGAAAGTTTAAGAATGAGCCTTCTTTTTATTTCGTGAAATTTGGTCAAATATTGATTTTATTGCGAAAACAAATATTCCCCATGTTAAATTCCCATAGACACCTTCACAGAGTGAATATGTCTATGGGGATTTACCATGGGAACATTTTTTAGAATTTCAGAAATACTGGACCGATTTCCAAAATTTAACTTTTGTTTTCTTAGTTAGATCATTTCCAAGTTATCTAGCTAGGTTTCGGAGTCAATTTCCAAATGTTTTCGTTTTTTAGCTCCTCCACACTCCTTTACCTCTTTTTCCCCCATGTTAAATTCCCATAGGGAAATCAATTTTTCGTAATAAAACCAATATTTGACCAAATTTCACGAAATAAAAAGAAGGCTCATTCTTAAATTTTCCTTTAATTTAATATTATCGAAAAAAATATTGTTTTGGAATTGTTTATATGGCGGAATAATTTGGGCAGCTTTCGTGAAACAGACTATAATTTATAACTACATGTACTTGGTTGTATGACAATGTTACAACATATATTCTGCTAGCAACACTTTGATGATAGTAGCACAAGTCCAGTAAAATCAATATTCCTTATTGCATTCAATACAGTGTGCATGTGCACCCGATATAGCTAGCTAGCTAATGGCAAATACAGTCGAGATTTCTCTATTTTATAAAGTCGGCACATTCTTACCATCAGCAATTAGACGTGGTCGCGACTTGGGCGACATGTACATATACATAATTATACTGGGTATCAATGTGTAAACAAACATACAGTGGAACCTCTCTAACCCAGACATGTTAGTTGTACTTAATTTTGATATGCTTCATTGCCACTTACCTCCAATGATAATGTCTGTTCATGATCGCAAAGCACCCATACGTGACTCAAAGTAGTCATCTGTCTGTTTTACCGCGGTATCTCTCTAAACCGGACACCCTGGATACCACTGTATTGCACTAAGTTCGTGTTTAGTTAGTCATATTCTGTGGTGTCTGTGTCAAACGATAGAAGAGGTTAAACTGGCCAATAGCTTGTCAATGCAAAGATGGCACAGATGGTAACTTAATGTGCAGTATAGCATACACTAAGAAGAAAATTGTTACACCCTCTAAGCTGTTGCGGGCACATGTGGGACACTGGTGTAAATTGCCCAGCACATGTCCAGTTGCCGATTTCATCAAAATTGCAAAATATTCTTATCTAGCAAAGTATACTTTGAGGGAGTAATCATTTATTTTTCCCGAAATGCATTATGTCATACAGAACTAACGACTGCATATATTTGATGCTTACAAGTATGCAGCATTATTATACTGAATGTATTACATTATCACAGCCAAAATGGCTGTGATAATGTAATACATTCAGTATAATAAAAGTTAATAAATTTATCCTTAAATTGAAAATTTCTCCCTCAAAGTATACTTTTGAAAAGTTGATGAAATAGGCTACTTACTGGACATACTCTTGTGGAGCTGATTATTTATTGTGAACAGTGTTTACATTTAAATTTTCATTCCAGACTCTTGTGCTAAATTTGTTATTATGCCACCGGGTTTCGAAGAAACGGGTCGCATATAGTGTTTGGACCGTCCGTCTGTCCGTCTGTCCGTCACACTTTTCGGTTAACCACTTTGTCACAGTTTCTCAAATATGCTGCAGGTGGCATCCGCGTTCGACAGACGCATTTCTTGTTAATTATACTCAGATGTTACGAGTCCTGATTATCATGAAGTAACTACTGGGTGGATTTATTAATATGTCCTGTTTAAATTTTACTATTAAATAATTTACAAACTAGTGACGTCCATGATGCTTCGGTAATGTTTAAAATCATGACGGACATGTACGTGTCCTCGGTTATATAGCATATACTGTAAAAATGGACAACATTCGACTGAATCGACAGCGATTTTGATTTTAAAATCCGCCGTCATCTTGAATTTGCTGTTGAGAATGACCAATCAGAGGCCGCGATTCGGGGTCAAAGGTGAAAAATAAAGGCAAAATCGGAACTTTATGTATATGAGGCTACTTCAGGTATATTAGTTACTTCAGATATAAACAACATTTATTCAACCCCCTTTATTATGCTACATGCAGCAATGGTTGCGGTATAAATGGTGATGTTCTACAAAGTCAGTCCGTAATCACAAGGACTACGGGGTTTCTAGTCATGTTTCTGACAAGCAACATATATCGTTATGAGGATACGCGAGTATGCTATTTGATCAGAATCTACACTGGTCACACATACCCATCAGCCACATTTCTCCAGTCACAGCCACAAGTATGTCCATAGGTGCAGGTGCAGGCAGCTTGCTGCAGTGCTATGCCTGTGACAGTAATGGAAACTCCGGCCAAGGGGACGTGATACACCCTGAGGATTGTGTTACCATGACAACCTGCCAGTCGGATGAGGTAACCACTGGTTTCCAACAATTAGATTGCGGAAATCTTACACAGAACGGGAGTATTTGTATCGTTTTAACACATTTACTCGTAAAGGGGCATATCAGGATTTTTCAGAAAAAAATACTATAAAAAATGAAAACATATTTTCATCATGGCCCTGTGTAAAGTGGTTTAATGGAAGATATATGACGATACTAGGACTGCTGGGTTGTTTCAATTTTCACCCATATAGGTACATACATATCGGATTTCCTATCTTGCTGCGTTCAACAAGATAGAACATCTGATTATAACGTACCGATATCGGCAAAAATGACGTCAACGATTACGTCACGTCGGAAAATGTCGTTCAGAAACGTTCGGAAACCACGTGACCTCGTACCCTATTATATATTTCCAAAATATTCCATATAAGCTGACAATGTGGTATACTGTTGAAACTTATTCTTCGAGGAAGTGCCCTGACACGTGTGCCAATTTTTAACGTCGTTTGCGAATCATGTTAGACAAGACCTTCTCTGGTTGCGAACAGTAACTCTGGCAATCTACTCCCGTACCGACGGAAGTATAATGCAAGAGTTACTGTTCGTAAATAGTTCTTGTCATACGACAATCGCCCATTTTCAGGTTTGCTTCACACAACAGATCGTCTTGGGCACGGACACCAGTTGGAAATACGGTTGCTTTCGTAAACGGGTGAGTTTGTGTGTGTGTGACAAACATGATTTTGGAAAAAAATGTTTACATGTCGCCTGACGTCACACAAAGTGACCGTAAAAAAAGCGAGAAACGTGGTATTTGGTAATTAGTAAAGGTACATGCCCTTTATAGGAATTAAATAAGTGTATAATTGTGTCACTATTCCACCAGTTCTAAAAATTACGAGTGCCCGCTGTACACTATTAACACACGTATTGATTGGCATTATTATACATTTTATATCAGACGTAAATTTCCTGATATCAGGGGCGATAACCGTGTTTCCTTCAACTGATTAGACATTGCCATTTATTCTCTGTATTTATTTGTTGATATGCAATGATCAAACTGTATAATATGTCGAAAATGTTTGTTCATGTTACGCATTTAATTAGTATAAATAATCAAAAAATATCATTCCTCATTTGTATATGAAAATAGCCGGATACCACCGCGAGTCCCTATCTGTAGAATAAATATTACTAAATATCTGTATTGCGGGAATTTTAATTTGTAGAACTAGTGGAATAGTGACACAATCATACACTTATTTAATTCCCGTAAATAAAATGTGTTGCCTACTGACTGGGCATGTACCTTTAATGCGCTGCTCGACTGAAATATTCATCTCTCTCTCTATCTCACTCATACCTCTCTCTCTCTCTCTCTCTCACTCTCTCTCTCTCTCATATTCCCCTCTCTCTCTATCTCTTTATATCTCCTCTCTCGCCTCTCGCTTCCTCTCACTCTCTGTTTCTCTTAGCCCCGTTATATCACATACCCTTCATATGTGAATTACATTTACATGTAATGGAAAATAAATATGTTATTTGATTGCATAAAATGGGTTTTCGCAATGTATTAACACAGTGTAATAAAAGTCATAATACCATAGTGTAACAAATGAAACAAATGAGCCCGCCACCGAAAACATTTAAGCATAACAGCTTAAAACTATGAAGATGTGATTATGCAATATATATAATATAACATGATGTAATATGATATTTATTAAACTCGTTGACTGATATCATAAGAAACTCGGCATAGCCTCGTTTCAGTAAACTCGCTTAATAAAGATACTATTAAATCATCAGTCCTATAAGATCCTCTATTTTGTATATAGATGTGTAGTCTTCTAATGGTCCCGCTGTTGGAGGACGTGAAGCGATGCTACTTGGGTCACAATGATCCCGACATGTGTGGTTACACAAAACGTTCGCAGAATATGTGTACCGTTTGCTGCGGCGACTACGGCTGCAATTATGGCACGTGCGAGAACGTCAAAAGTATGTACAGTGGGACCTCTCTCACCCGGACACTTTAAAACATATGTGATCTTATTTTTGATGAGTTTCTTGGTAATTCATCTCAGGTGATAATGTCTGTTCACGATCCCATAGCAACCAACTATGGCTCAGAACGATCAAATGCCTGATTTATAGTGAAACCTCTCTAAACCGGACACCCTGGGGACCTCCCAGGGTGTCCGCTTTAGAGAAGTTTCTCTGTACTCGGTGATCTGCACAATCATCTTCCGCTTTATAGACAGTAAGTTAATTGTACTATACTCTAAGGGTACTGATTGTGTGAGGTATTATAGGAAACAGGCAGGCAATTGATTTCCCCTAGACCCACATTCACACAAACAAGACAATCGCAAACTACCTGCGGCAAAATCAATTTGTTATTTCCATTCCTGGAGTCAGTGACGTAAGCTGGTTCTAGATCCATGCCAAATACGGGATCATGCGGATTGAATTTCATGAGTTATTCCCCCTTTTTCGGCGGAACCGTCTACTTTCAGTTTCAAAATCTCTATATCACTCCCACATCAAGTTGCACACAGAAAATGTAACCTGCATGTGTAGGCACATACATACCTTTCCTGTAGTTTCTATTTTATTTATCTATCTGTCATAATAATAACAATCAATGTCGTTGTCCTGAGAATTTACTCCTTGTTGCTACATGTAAGATGTACCAGGACTGGTTTACGGTCACATTATCCATTAGTTGATAGCGTGGTATATTATTGTACCATAACCGATGTTAAGTTGAGGCTGTCAGGAGAAAAGCGGTTTATGTGTTTTGCGAGCAGTATAGATCCAGATCAGCCTGTGAGTCCGCACAGTTTGATTAGGATCTGTACAATTCGCCATTCTATTAATGAAACGTTCATTGTGTTTTGAACACTGAATATTCACTGTGTGAGGTATTATAGTGTGGTATCACTACAATCCATTTATGAACAAGAGGTGTTTCTGTTCTCAAAATTATGAACATTACTTGCAAAAAGTGCATATCCTGATGAGACGGCTCGTCACGAGCCGGCTCATCTGGATCTACACTTTTTGTCAATACCACTATACAGGCCTGTGGTGTTGAACGGGTTAAGGGGGCTGCGTACGCACCCGTCGCACCCCCTCTGCGTACGGGCCTGCATAGATCACTAGTTTCATTAAGTTTCATCCTCATCAGTCACCATTTAATGAGAATAATCCATAGTGTATCCACAGTTCGGGAGACTGTGTAATGTCTGTACACGGAAACGTGTCAACTTTCACAGCGAGTGTTTAAACCTCTGACCGGAAAATCGGCTAAAGTGTAAAGTAAGAAGCGGATCGGTTTTACAAATCGGGGGGTGGGTGGGGCGGGGGCCGTTTCACTAAACTTCGTACGACTAAAATCTTCGTAATTGCCGAATTATGATAGTCTCTAAATTTCAGATTAGCACTGTTTTCTCGTCAACAATTTTTGTATTTAAATATATTGAGTATGCATATATATTCAGCCTATGCTCAATAAATGAAATTTCCAGACGATTCTAAATTTGCACTTACCAACATTTTAATCGTACGAAGCTTTGTGAAACGGGCCCCTGTATCATAGCCAATTGTGGTTTTCATTAAATAGTAAATCAGATTATTGACGAAAATACCGCATTATTGTTGCAAAAGACCGTTAGAGATCTTGTGTTAGCATTATTGACGTGTTACTTTGTTTAGTCAAATGCGCAGCCGAAGTACAAGCTGTTAATTCTTGCGCCAAATGCCGATTTCGTCATTTCATTTAGAAGAGAGTCTTTTTTCGTGTCTCTTGTATTTCTGACATCCATGTATACTAATGCCCAAATGTACCTCCATGGTTCTATGTAGTTCTGTTTAACTTGTCATATATTTCGTCATATGTTTAGCCTAATAGTTAGGTCGTTGTGATTTCGTGCATAGCGCGGCCACCCATGGTACACAGCTGAAAGGACTGTGCTATCGTTTAAGAATAAATAACGCCACAATACCAAAAGCCCAAACAAATGGGTCACATCAGGCAACAACAAACCAAAACAGACGCAAGGGTTCAAAACAGTCCTTGTTATGACTAAAACACGGACTTCGTGTCCGTATCACTGCAGTCGAGGTCACCCAATGGGACCACCGTCAGTGATCTGCTTGCATAATTTGCCCCTGCGGCCTTAAGCCCACGAACTGGTTCTACCTAGATTGCACAGATTCAAAATTTCATTTTGGCCTAATTATTTTCTTCCGCTTTCACGCTCATGTCTCACTAAGTCAAGGTGTATGATCGCGCGGTTACAGCAGCAACAACAATGGCTGAACGTGTTGAAAGCGCACCCACTCCAAAGTAAGTATTATTTTATATTTTCCTTAATAGGCAACGGATTTTCATGAGCTGCAGTTGGTGGTCCCGGGAGTTCGGCACATACTTATGTCGTTTTTGCGAAGAATTGATTTCCGTGTCTGTGGAAACGGAAATCGATTTATCGCAAAAAACACAGAAGTTTGGGCCACAGTACCGATGCCACCAAATGCAGTTTAACAAGACGCGTTTGATTCGCCATATTTCATCAAAATCCGTTACATAATAAGGACAAAATAAAAGAATACATACTTTGAATCGGAGGGCTTCTGGAAGTTTCAGTACTTGTTGTTGTAACCACGTGATCATACACATTGTAGGTTATATGTACGTGTACATGTATGGCAAGGACATACACTGTTAGATGCCAGACTATTTTATATACAAATAGAGAGCAGGACACATACGGGTGACACATGACCCCACGTAAAGATGAAACTAACGTAATACATGTATGTACACCATGATAAACATATGACACGCGCACAACGGTGGTTGACGAGCCTTCAAAGCGGCACATATATGTGCATGCACTCCACGACAAGCGAAGTACGGTCCCAAAAGGAAAGCAACAGTACTTGAAATATGAAATATCATGAAAGGCTTACCAACTCTGGAATATAGACGACTTCGTGCAGACATGATTCAAGTCTACAATATCCTAAATTGTATCGACCTGGCCAACAAAGACAAACTATTCACCATGTCGGCCTATCATGCTACTACTGTCTGTTCCACGTTTTGCTGCCGACGAACTTTTTCCCAGTAAGCACATTAAATCTAAAAACTATTTGAAATTAAGTACATTTTTATCAATAACAAAACAGTCACCCTCCCCAAAAACAATTATTTGATGAAATTCCATCAAATATTGATTTGATTGCGGAAAAACGATGTTCCTATGGGAATTTAATATGGGGGCTAAAACTAGATTTTTTTAAATATTTTTTTATTTGTGGACCGATTTTCAAAATCTAACTTTTGTTTTCTTAAGCTACATCATTTCCAAGCTATCTCGCCAGGTTTCGGAGTCAATCAAAACACGAAAGGTTTTGGAAATTGACTCCCCATGTTAAATTCCCATAGGAAAACCTGGAATGGCCTCCCAAATTCTGTAATAACTGCTTCGTCATTTAACGCATTTAAAAGTAGGTTAAACAAACACTGGTTAGGGTATTCATGTAAGTTCAGTGCCAGTTTTTATTAGCAGACAAACCGGAAGTCATTAATTGTCCATCAATCTGAGAAGAAAACAATGAATCGGGTCTAAGAAACTTCTAGTTTATATGTGCGACCAGCACATATCCGGCCTCTACAACCTGTATGAACTGTATGTATGTATAAAAGGTAAAACAAATAAAAACGAAGGCCGCACAACAATTGTTCACCAAGAACTATCGAGATAATATAAGTCCCAACAGGAAGACAATCACGATCAAGTACAATACACGAAGACACGATAACAAAGGTGCCGCCTTGGAACGGACAGATAACAAATCAGTCCAGTGGGGCGATTGAACCCGGTTAGCGTGGCGTGTTTCCTCTATTGGTAACGCCAGGGACTATAAATTAACAACAATATTCGACCCAGGTAACGCCAACTGGCAATCAAGCAACTTGATTGTCTGAGCCTGAGCTGTATGTAGCACAACTCAGGCTCAGACAATCAAGCTGCTTGATTACAAGCCCAAGTGTTTTGAGATAAAGAAATTGACAAATATTTGCAGGATTAGCGCAGTGTCTGTTCATTCGTATTTATTTCCTGAAAAGTGTATTAATAAATTGAGACACGCCATGTGATTTTGTACCTTCGGACATCTGCGTAATTAAGTTAAATACGTTTACAATATTTACAATATTTTCCGTAAATGGCGTAAAAAGTTGACAAGACTTTACAGTACATGCGGAATCATATTTCGCATGTACTCTGAAAACTGTGTCAACTTTTTACTTTATTTATGAAAAATATTGTAAATTTTGTAAACGTATGTAATGAAATTACGCAGATGTCCGAATGTACAAAATCGAATGGCGTTTCTCAATTTTCCTTTATATATTTCAGTACAACTATACAACCTGTACGCCAATGGGATGCTCGACATGACAACACTGAAGAAGAAGACGGGAACGGGGCCTATGTTGTCTACCGTCATACCCACCCACAGAGGACCGTAGTCTTCATATACTTCCGCCCGCGCTAATCTCGTCAATTTGTCCTAATTCTTTATTTCAAAATTCCCACCCACAGTGGTATTATCAATTCATATATGGCAAGAACCCACCCACATTGGCATTATTGAATTTTGTCAATTTCTTTATTTCAAAATATTCACCCAAAGTGGGAATATTTGTAAATTTCTTTATTCAAGATCCCACCCACAGTGACAACATTTATCAATTTCTTTATTTCAAGATCCCACCCACAGTGGCAACATTTATCAATTTCTTTATTTCAAGATCCCACCCACAGTGGTAATATTTGTCAATTTCTTTATGTCAAAATCCTAACCAACACTGGACCGTAGTATTGCTACACAACCGCCTGCGTTAATCGTGTCAATTTGTCAATTTCTTTATTTCAAAATCCCACCCACAGTATTTCTACACTACACTACCACTTGCGCCAATCTCTTTTATACAGGTAATATATGGGATTTAGTAATACACCAATTGATCCGGCCTTAAATGACCTTAGCTGTTGATAGGCCGTTAAACCCCAACTAATAAACATACAAAACTTGCGCTAATCTCGTCAATATTTGTCAAATTTCTTTATTTCAAATTCAACCCACAGGTATCTATTATTAATATACTGAGCAAAACTAGAAACGTCCCTCCATGTTTAAGGAAAGATTCATCAAAAACCAAAAGGGTTACTTTTAAAAATCAAAATGGAAAAACGAGTTCATTCATTTCTGTATCAAAGCCAATAAATTTCATTTGGATATCTTGTTAAATATTCCAGAGATAACCGGCCAAGGGCGGTAGGGGTCAAAATCAAAAATCACAAAAACTCAGAAATGTGTTACTTAATGTTTAGAGATGGAATTTCAATAAGTAATGTGGCAAATTCAGTAAATCTCGTTAGTACCGAGTGTGGCCACCATTTGCATGAATGCATGCAATGATCCTACGCCACATCGACGTGACGTAACGCAATACCAGTGCGTTGGGCAAATTCCTCCATTCCCGTTGTAACGCCCGTGTAAGATCGCGAACATTGTCAATCTGATGGTTAGCTCGTGCTTTGCGGCCCAGCTCATCCCATATGTGCTCAATGGGATTGAGATCCGGGGAGACCGCGGGCCATGGCATGACGTCGACGTTGTTTTGCTGTAAGTATTGAGTGGTGACCCTGGCTACGTGAGGGCGGGCATTGTCGTGCATCAATGTCACACCAGGACCATGCTGACGGATAAATGGTAAGGCATGTGCATTTAGCACATCTGCAACATAACGTTGTGCATTGATGTTGCCCTGTACAACAACCAAACAACCAAATCTGTCTTCCGGTTTCCCAGGATCCCACCCCAGACCATTACGCTCCCTCCCCCAAACCTGTTCTTCTCAACAATGCAACAATCGGTGAATCTTTTTACGCCTGTATACCCGTAATCTTCCGTCAGCATGACTAACTGTGAACCGAGATTCATCGGTGAACAAAACTCGGTTCCAGTCAGCCCTTCTCCAGTTCAGATGACGTCGCGCCCATAACAGTCTGGCAGCACGGTGACGTTGGGTCATTATCTGACCAGTGTACGGGCGGCGTGCCCGGATTGGTTGGGCGTTACAACGTAGCCGGTTGCGAATGGTCTGCTCTGAGACACCGTATCGCCTAGCAGTGACTGTGGCTGCCAATCGACGTTGACGTAAGTGCGTCAACGTAATGTAACGATCGGCTCTAGCCGTCGTTACACGAGGCCTACCAGGTCGCTGCCGGTCGTGAACAGCCCCAGTCTGCTGGTACCGGGCTGCAAGACGATCAATCGTCTTCCGACAGCAACCAAACCGAGGCGCGACCGCCCTGGCGGCAATCCCACCCGCAAGCATCACAATTGCCTGATTTCGCTCGTTTTCGGAAAGCCGTGGCATATCGAAAACAGTGAAAAATTAAAAAAGTTTCTTAATTTTCCGAATAGCCCCTATCGCATGAATGGTACGACATGAACTGAATCACCTTATCGATGACAAGTATAGCGTGCACGTGCAAAAAGTGGAAATCAACGTTCCGGTCACTGGCCGCTATGTAAACCGTGTGTATCGGCTAAACTCTACACGATCGTATTCTGAAGATCGCCACGGTTTAAAATACATGTACTTTGAACATGTGGTACATACATAGACAGAGCTACACCGGCTATAAAACAGGGACGTTTCTAGTTTTGTTGAGTATACAATACCGCCTGCGTCAACCGTCAATATTTGTCAATTTCCTTATTCCCAACGTATGTCAGAAACGTTGATAATCTGGGCAATATTAACGCAGGCAGCTCACCAGAAGTCTGAATCGCCACAACAAAATAAGGTTTATTGTGGTTCGTACCAACGCAGCTCCCAATCGGTTACACAACCGCCCGCATTAATCCTTCCCAGATTGGCAACATTTCTGAACATCTACATGCCATGCAAACTCGGAATCAAGCAGCTTCCTTGTCTGAGCCTAAGTTGTAGAACAGATACCGTACTTAACCTGCTACATTGGGGGAACACTCCCGACCGGGTATGGAAGGTGTTAGAGCTAATTCTCACCCTTAAATATAATCCGAACTAACGGCAGAAATCCCAAAATCAGAACAGAATATTTATTGAAAAACAAATATATTCAGACCTAAATTAGAATAACACACCATGGTGCCAGATCCATTTCACACCAAAGTCACATGGCCCCTTACCCTCAAAGTAACAGGATTACAAATAATCATTTTTCTCTTATAATGTGTAGAACCAGATTGAACTCTCACATACAATAATACCAAATATGGACATGAGGGCCAAACGAGGTCTCCGGTCGGGAATCCGGTAAGGATGAATCCCGATTGTTAAATTAACCATCGCATGCTCTCAACCAACCACCTCATCAAATTAGTTTGACATTGTTTTCCTATGTAACAAAGGTTAACTTCTGTGTAATGTATTGCTAAGAATCTAGCAAATGAAATAACATACTGCACATTTGTTTAATTATTTTGGACGGACCTTGGCTACTTCTTAATTAAACATTGAATTATAGCTATTCTATTGGAGAAGTATCTGTAACTCAAAAAGAAGGATTTATAACGTGTATCCCAAAAGGAAATAAAAATAAGCGGCGGATTTCTCTATTAAATGTGGCATACAACAGTGCTTCCGCAACAATAGCTAACCGTAAAAGAATGAATCCTACCATCTATTATAAACGAAGACCAGACTGGATTTATAACGGGCAGATATATAGGAGAAAATATTAGAACGGTATCTGATGTAGTGGATTATACAGCAAATAATGATATACAGGGTCTCCTATTATTTATTTACTTCGAGAAAGCGTTTTACTCAGTCTCTTGGTCATTTATAAACAACGGCTTAGATTGTCTCAATTTTGGCAAATCAATAAGGAACTGGTTCAAAATATTCTATAATAGTCTATAATAATATAAAATCACGAGTAGTAGTTAATGGACAGTTATCGTCCTGGCTATCGATTGAATGAGGTTGTCGCCAAGGTAACCCCCTATCACCATACATATTTGTGATATGGGCCGAAATACTTGCCCTTCTGATATGGAATAACCCAAATATTAAAGGAATCAGTATACATGGAAACACTTTCCTTTCGCAATAAGCTGACGACACATCCATATTCTTAGATGACTGAACTAGATATTTGGAACATACTTTATTAGTGCTAAAATTGTATGCGAAAATCTCCTGCCTTGGACTTAATGTCGAAAAAACGAGAGTGATATGGTTTGGATCGAAATATGGTAGTACTAGTACGATATGCAATGAGACAGAATTTTGCTGGGACCAATCTAACTTTGCTAGGCGTACGTTTTTCAATCAATATCAGCAGACTTATTGATCTAAATTACACCGCTAAGATTCAAGAAATAAGGGCTCCCCTGGCGCAGTGATCAAATGGTAATGTAACACCATTAGGACAAATAACCGTCATTAAGACACTATGATTATCTAAAGTGAACCATCTATTTATAAGCTTACCAAGTCCTAGTGAGAATGTCATAAAACAACTATCAATGAACATTATCTAAAGGTATGCAAACAACAGAAATGCATACCCAGATCTGGCACATACCAATAAATGTTATTTTCGTGAATAAATTCGACACCTTTAGTAAATTTACGGTACTGATGTTTATCTAAGCTTGTGAATAAATTGTAATTACTAAATATATAAACTATTTTGATCAGTTTTAAGCACACGTACGCACATACTATTCCTACATTGCTTTACACTCTGAGAAATTCACCCTAATATCACTCTAGTCTATTTTCTAATCCCCTACAGTAAACCAATTATACATGCCTGTGTTAGTAAATTGTGACCATGCTGGGTATTTAAAACGCCTGGTTGTCTGTAAAAATACACGAATGGTGACAATGTGTCCTCTATATTCATGTTTTCCTGAAATGGCAGAGCATAGAATGTTGTAGCAGCTTAACATTCGTTACCATTTGCTATTCTGAATAACCATTTTGAATGTGAAAATGCCAGGATCTAAGTTTTGGTTTACATTCAAATATTTACATTTGAATGAAACGGGCATAGTACGCCATGTGACATGGAATAAATGCAATTTGGGTAACAGTTTTACAGTCTCATTTATTTTCATTTGAGGCGGCGATCTTGAATTTCAATATTCCGAGCGACAATTCACACAATAAAAATGCATACCCAAACCTACAAGACTGATATAATAATTACATAAATAACATCTGCTTAGAGTAATACCAGCCCCAATAATGGTCGTTTGGCCAAAAACTGGTCACTGGCCAAAATTTGGTCATTAGCCCAAATACGGGCAATTTTCCCAAATATCGGTCACTGGCCAAAAATGCACGAGCCGGAAATGACATCAAATTATGAAAGTGACATCACAGATTATGCTCTTAGTGACGTCAGCAGATACAAATTTGTCATTCAATTTGATCAAATAAAGAACGGAAACTGACAGATGGCATTTCGAAAGGGCATGAAAAACACAATTAATAAATAGTATATGAAATATTTACTAGAACAATGTTATCGTGTGTACGCTTAATCTGTAGCGGCATGATAAACTCCTTTACGTACATTTACAAAGACAGACAATCCCACAATTCATGAATCAAAATGGCGGACAGTAAGATCAAAATAGTAGGCACTGACAGAAAAGTTACATTTTCGACCACAATAGCGGCTACAGGGATTGTTGGATAAAGTTATTTAGCGAAACGAGAGCTTAAAATCTACGTCAGATTATAGTCTAAGTGACATTGTGTACACAGGTTAACATAGCGAGATAAACTGGCGACAATGTTGTATTCTGGATTTGACAGACAGGTGCGTGAATTGAAGGCAACACGCGGAGCTGGATAAGAACCGACAGACGTGATTGTGAACATGCGTGCTTGGTCTATGGGTACAATTCCAGATCATAACGTGTATGTTTTCATGTCACGTCTTGTCAAAGCAGCACACATACATAACGTTGATATTCTACAAGCTGTGTGGTGAAAATGAAAGTTCATTCAGCGTCCGATTTGTAACTAAATAATCCAGGTAAGTCACCTACATATGCCGGAGCATATCAATATTATCGAGGATACAATACTAATGCGGTGATTTGCCGGTCTTGGCATGAGTCAGACGTTACTTGGTGAATTGAAAGTAAACAAGAAGCATATGTACTTACCATAGTTCCCAGTGAAAATGTGTGTCTCAAAGTGTTCACAAGAATGTTTGAATGTCCGACTGCTAGAATATGGATACGAGAGTTTATATACATACTCTAGTGCATTAGATTCCTATGACTGTCCGCATATCAATATAAGAACTCCGTGCCAACATTTGGCTTACAATTCTGCGTAAGTGGACCAATGTTCTAACAGTCAGTCTAGCTCATGAGATATCTGGCGAATTAATCTAAAATAATTCAGTCATCAATAGATATGACGTACTCGGTATTCAGGCCAGCATTCAAGTCTGCATAAACAGTGTAAATCACTCGGATATAACCGGTGAGAAATCGTGCACGGTTCGGATAAAGCGCTATTCTCTACAGCGGTGTATTCCACGGGAGCAATATTTCACACACGAAGACTTACATGTATTCAATCGTCGTTACATGGCTATTCGAGCATTGTGTAACCCGTGTTACAAATACTGGATGATGATAAAGAAGACAGTCGTCTACAATTCGTGACAGTGACAGATGAATCTGATTATACTCCTTATACGAGTATTACGATTATTAGTAATCCTGTTTCAGGGGAAGGAGCCAAGTGACTTTGGTGTGGTATGGACCTGGCACCAGGTAAGGTTATTATATAATCGAACGCGTTGGCCCGGCCTTAAATGACCTTAGCTGTTGCTAGGTAGGCCGTTAAACACTAATAAATCAAATCAAATCCATCACAGCCACATATAAATAAAATAGTGTTTACTAATCTTTCTCCATAATTATGTTACAGAATATTTATACCAGAAGTTCAGAGAAATAAATATTTCCATGAACAACAAAAAACGCCCATAAAGTTCCATTATTAAAGGAAGGTCAATAAGATGAATGTGACAATCGTGTATCCAAACTGTAGTCAAAACCTTTATAGCCAACCATAGTGTTGCTCAAAGTGGCTAATACAAATGTACCGACTTCATGTATCTAGGTCAAGTCCACAGGTCGGAAACTGTCTAGCGACATATATTTATAGGTTATTTGATTTGTGCGTGGATATAAATTATGCGCATATTACGCAACGTGCGATATTGCACGACTTTGCTTAAGGCACGCAAAAAATATCGTTGTGCGGCGGAACGAGTGGTATATATCCACATACAAAATTTGATAATCAAATAACCTTTTTATATTATATACATACATCACTCGCAATTTCTATGCCCTTCTAAAAATATACAAAATATAAATTAAATAGACAAATTAGTGGCGATTTAGAAGGAACTATTTTGTGAGGTGAAACGTAGTTCCAGTTCTTCACTGGCCAATATCAAGGGGCATTATCACGTGGTTACAACAACAACAACAATGGCTGAAAGTGTTGAAAGCGCGACCACTCCAAAGTATGTATTATTTGATATGTTCCTTAATATGCAACTGATTTTGATGAAATATGGCGCAGCAAACGCGTCTTCATGAGCTGCATTTGGTGGTCCCGGGAGTAGGGCACAGACTTATGTCGTTTCTGCGAAGAATCGATTTCCGTTTCAGTAGACACGGAAATAGATAGTTCGCAAAAACGACAGAAGTTTGGGCCAAAGTACCGGGACCACCAAATGCAGCTTAGCAAGAGGCGTTTGGTGCACCATATTTCATAAAATTCCATTACATAATTAGTGCAAATAGAAGAATACGTACTTCGAATCGGAGGGCTTCTGGAAGTTTATGTACTTGTTCTTGTTGTTGTAACCAAGAGATCATGCACCTTGACTATGAACTCACGAGAAGTCAATACGGAAAAAATATTGACGGCTTGCGTTGCATCGTGTTTCAATGGAAAAAGAAATTACTTATATAATAAATCGAATACACTTGAAATTATTATTTCTATTTTGCTTATTTCTATTTAAAGGTAAATATTGTGTCCACTCATATGAACCGTCTATACAATATGGTCACAATAACAGGCATTCTCTCCTGGCATTTAGTAACAAGCGAGCGGTTTAATATACTTCGTAGTTCCGTTAAAAAAACTTGCTCCGACAAACTAATGAACATGTAAATATACCTACATACTTTGACCTGGATTATTATTTTATTCCCGTTTTATTCGCAAACGCGAGGACGGAATGGGCTATTATAATTGTGACCATATTCTAAAATGGCCGGGTCTCAGCTATAGGTTACAGATACTATAGAAGACAGATGAAATAGTAAAAGTATACATGTAGTTGAGACTATATAAGTCAGGATGGTACTGGTAACTTAAAAAACAAATCCAGACAAAACAAATACATTTTTTCGTCAAAATACATATACAGCGGACCTCTCTAAACCGGACACCCTGGAAGGGTGTCCGGTTTAGAGAGATCCCACTGTACTGCATTTTCTAATGTTGCCATCGATATACATGACTGTACTTCCGTGCATTATTAAAGATGCATGCCCACTCAGTAGGCACAAAATGTTATTTATATCAGAGACATCATCTGAGACATTTTCAGGCAAAATAAAAATTAATTCACAGTACCCCACGTATTGATTGACATTATTATATCAGACGTAAATTTCCACACTGATATCAGGGGCACAGCCCGTTGGTCATCGGGTAGATCCATTGGGTAATTCAGTTTAGATCCTGATCTGCGAGCAGTTTATTACGGAGCCCCACAGAGGACGTAGAATTATTTTTTTATTAATTCGCTCCCACGAAATAACACAATTCGTTCCCACGAAATGACAATGCGTTCCCATGAAATAAAAATTCGTTCCCTCAATTTAACAATTCGTTCCCACGAAATAACAATTCCTTCCAACGGGAATGAATTATTAATTCGTGGGAACGAATTGTTATTTCGAGGGAACGAATTGTTAAATTGATGGAACGAATTGTCATTTCATGGGAACGAATTGTTAATTCGTGGTAAAGAATTGTTATATCGTGGGAACGAATTGTTAATTTGACGGAACGAATTGTTAAATTAAGGGAACGAATTGTTATTTCGTGGGAACGAATTAATACAAAAATTCCATGTTCTCTCCATAGTTTATACCCTGATCTGGCGCGCTAATGCGTGATCTGTAGCCTATTTCACCAACATTGCAAAGTATACTTTCCTAAAAAAGTATACTTTGAGGGAGAAATTTTCAAGCTTAGGATAAATTTATTAATTTTTATCATACTGAATTTATTACATGATCACAGCCATTTTGTCTGTGATAATGAATTACATTCAGTATAATAATTCTGTATACTTGTTATCATCAAATATATGCAGTCGTTAGTTCTACATGTATATGACATATTGCATTTCGGGAAAAATAAATGATTACTCCCTCAAAGTATACTTTGCTAGATAAGTATACTTTGCAGTTTTGGTGAAATCGGCTGCTGATCAGGGAATATACTGTTGCGTAAGACATCTGACAGCATCTGACATCAAGTGTATAATGATGTACATTGACGAACGTTTGACGTAATATAAGTGAGCCTACAAGTCGTAAATGCGGGAATGTGGACTTTGATTGTCAACGAAAACAGCATACAGTATGGAACACCAAATCTACATAAACACAAACAATTAATGCTAGTTCTAAGCAATTACAGCTAGGATTAAATATTTAGAGCAAAAACATTTGGAGCTAGCTCTAACTATTAATGCTAGCTATAATTATTTAGAGCTTGCATTCATGATTTGAGTTGATGTAGAGTGTGTGTTCGATAGTACGGATACTTTGTTAAATAGGCACAATCCAATGTTTGGAAAAGTTGCAAAAAATATAGCATTGAAATGTTTTTCATTTGTACGCCATATTATTATGTAAATTCCGAAAACTTTTTGAAACGTATTTCACGATGCGGATGTGTTATGATAGCATGTCTGGTGCCGAACTACATAAGTCCGGAAACGGCCAATTAATTAATTTTAATTGATACGTGTATCAGACTTTCAACGTATTTCGCCGACAGCGAGTCTGAAACAAATACAAGGCTTTCCGTAAATGATGACTGAAGCTGAACAATTCCGCATGTGCTCGGAAATGTTCATCAACTTGCGATGTCACTTACAAAATATTACACCAGGCATTCGATATGACTGTCGAAAAATGATCATAAGGTGTTGAATCTCGTGCATTGGTCCTGTGTTATTTATTGGCAGTTCTCGAAACTCTACCAGGAAAGTTTCCAGTCGAGGTTTGTGCTTTCGCCAGCGCAACTGTTGACACAATGGCGGCGTTTATATTTGTGTATTCTCTGATCGTGACAGCCGTCCTGGCATGGTCAGACGTACAAACGGAGAAACGGCTAGCAGGATATTACGGCAGAAAAGGTAATATATATTTAAAGGTACATGCCCGTGTCATTAAGGTTTTCCCATTGGCTTGAAGCGAGGTTACTCATTTATAACGTTTTTTTTCCATTGGCTTGAAACAATGTCTCTCATTTATAACGTGTTCCCATTGGCTCGAAGGTTACTCATGTATAAGGTTTTTCTATTGGCTTGAAACAAGATTACTCATTGGCTTGCAACAAGGTTACTATTATATAAACTTTTGACATTGGCTTTAAACAATGTTACTATTGTATAGCGTTTTCCCATTGGCTTGACGCAAGGTTACTCGTTTATAACGTTGTTTCTATTGTCTTGAAACAAGGTTACTATTGTATAACGTTTTCCCATTGTCTTGAAACAAGGTTACAATTGTATAACATTTTCCCATTGGCTTGAAGCAATGTTACTCGTTTATAACGTTGTTTACAAGTCAAAAGACTTGCAGAAACTGAAAATCACGGAAAATGGAATGTACTATATTTACACTATTTGAAGCCTTTTGGTGGTGTACATATATTTGAAGGAAATGTAAACCAAACAGACGTAAAACATTTGATAAACAATAAGTTGTTGACAGATGTTCTTAAATCATGGTGCAAGCTAAACTTCTGCGATAATCCAGAAACAATATCAAAGCAAATTTTATGGAACAATTCGAAAATAAAAATTAATGGAAGAATGTTTTAAGGAATGGGCTAATAAGGGGACTAAATATATAAAACAACTATACGATTATAGAACTATATCATTCTTTAATTTTACAAAAATAAAAGAACTATTTGATGTTAGTAATAACGATTACCTAAAATACTTCAAACTGATTTCGTGCATTCCTCAAGACTGGAGAACACGAATTAAAAATGAAAGAAAAAACACGATTAATACAAAGATACTATTAATAGAACAAATAAAAACCATGACCAAATGTAATAAGAAGCTATATAACATGTTTCTTAATCAACAGAAACCGGTTGTGCATAAAGCCAACACCTAATGGGATGACGAATTCGCGGATAAAAATATCAATTGGAAGATAGTCTACACAAATCATTTTAAACCTTTTTAAACAATATTAATATTGTATGTACTTTTGATTGGCACACTGTTTGCTTCGGGCAATATGAGCAAGACAACAAATTTTTCAACTTTTGTATCATACTAGGAAAATACTTTATATATACATGTTAATTACGAAACACGGAACCTAAATTTCCAGAGTTTATGTCTTACCTAAAGGCAACACAAAATATTGAAAAAGAAATTGCAATGAATAGAAATAAGCTCATAGTTCATGAACGAAAATGGAATGTTATCCAATTAGACTAACACTCATTTAGAGATACACGAACCTTCTGATTATACATACAATTATTACAGTTAGGTATAACAGCATATACAGTAATAGTATTGAATCGTGGTGTGTTGCTCAATTATTATTCACTAAACCTATTTCACCATATCTCATTTTCAACTCTATTCTCTCATCTACATAACATTCTTTAATAACTCCAACCTAACCATGTATGAACAATACGTTATAATCTATAATTATTTACAATACATGTACTCATAGTTGATTGTAAACAAGGAGTGTGACCTATAAATGCATGTTGTTAAACTGCTTGTAACTCATGTATTGTTTGTATATGGGAAATAAAACAATTAAAACTGAACAAAATTCATTGTCTTGAAACAAGGTTACTATTGTATAACGTTTTTCCATTGGCTTCAAACAAGGTTACTATTGTATAACATTTTCCCATTGGCTTGAAGCAAGGTTACTCGTTTATAACGTTGTTTACACTGACTTGAAACAAGGTTACTATTATATAACGTTTTTCCATTGTGTTGAAACAAGGTTACTATTGTATAACGTTTTCCCATTGTCGTGAAACAAGGTTACTATTGTATAACGTTTTCATATTGTCTTGAAACAAGGTACTATTGTATAACGTTTTCCCATTGGCTTGAAACAAGGTTACTATTGTATAACGTTTTCCCATTGGCTTGAAGCAAGGTTAGTCGTTTATAACGTTGTTTCCATTGTCTTGAAACAAGGTTACTATTGTATAAGTTTTCCCATTTTCTAGGCACAAGGTTACTATTGTATAACGTTTTTCCATTGGCTTGAAACAAGGTTACTATTGTATAAGTTTTCCCATTGGCTTGAAGCAAGGTTACTCGTTTATAACGTTGTTTACATTGGCTTGACACAAGGTTACTATTGTATAACGTTTTCCCATTGGCTTGAAACAAGGTTACTATTGTATAATTTTTCCCATTGGCTTGAAGCAAGGTTACTATTGTATAAGTGTTCCCATTGGCTTGAAACAATGTTACTTTTGTATAAGTTTTCCCATTGGCTTGAAGCAAGGTTACTATTGTATAACGTTTTCCCATTTGCTTGAAACAAGTTTACTATTGTATAAGTTTTCCATTTGCTTGAAACAAGTTTACTATTGTATAAGTTTTCCCAATGGCTTGAAGCAAGGTTACTATTGTATAAGTTTTCCCATTGGCTTGAAGCAAGGTTACTATTGTATAAGGGTTTCCCATTGGCATGAAGCAAGGTTACTCGTTTATAATGTCGTTTCCATTAGCTTGAAACAAGGTTACCATTGTATAACGTTTCCCATTTGGCTTAAAGCAAGGTAACTCGTTTATAACGTTGTCCCATTGACCTGAAACAAAATTACTCATTTATAACGTTTATGTCCAATGGCTTAAAGCAAGGTTACTCATTTATAATGTTTTCCCATTGGGTTCAAGCGAGGATAACTATGCATACCGTTTTTCCATTGGCTTGAAGCGAGGTTATTCATGTACAACGTTTTCCCATTGGCTTGCAGCGGGGCTGTCCATCGGTAAAAGCGGCATTGACATTGTATTTGTACTGGACACGTCGGCGAGTATCGGGCCTGTATCTCTGGAGAAAGCCAAGTCGTTTATCAAGATGATTGTGAAGAATGTTTGGTGTCTCCCCGGCGACCGACGGTGGGTATATGTGGCTGTAACTGGAGAAATTGGGCTGATGGGATTTGTGACCAGTGTACCTCCTGTAGCTTATTTCACAAACATTGCAAAGTATACTTTTCTAGCAAAGTATACTTTGAAGGAGAGATTTTCAAATTAAGGATAAATTTATTAATTTTTATTATACTGAATTTATTACATTATCCCAGTATAATAATACTGCATATTTTAATCATCAAATATATGCAGTCGATAGTTCTGTATGAAATAATGCATTTCGGGAAAAATAAATGATTACATTACTCCCTCAAAGTATACTTTGCTAGAAAAGTATACTTTGCAATGTTGGTGAAATCGGCTACTGATCAAATACCACAGTCTCCTGTAGCCTGATAGCTAACATCTCCGCATCGCATACAATGGGTGCTCGCAGTGTATTGACATAATGTAATAAAACTCTATTACACTAGACCAATACGTGTAATAAACTTTATGCAAATTAGCGCGTTACAAAAGCATGTTTGGTGACCAGTAAAATATAATCTAACGTTTGTGTTGATTTAATGAGAGATTTGTTATAAACTCGTTTACTGATTTCATAAGACTCGGCATAGCCTCGCTTCTTATGAAATCAGTAAAATTGTTTAAAAATATCATATTCAATCATCACTCATGTAAGATCCGCTATATATTGCCTGTTAGAGGCCAGCTTGGGTGTTTCATTGATGGAATGGCGAACAATGCATATGCTTATCAAACTGTGCGATTGCACAGACTGATCTAGGTCACATAAGCCACATTAGCCACATAAGCCACATAAGTCACATAAGACACATAAGCCAAATGTTGAGGTAACTGACCAAGGTTTATAAATACATTACATATACCTAAATGTATCAATAAGTGGGAAAAAATCAGTTGAAAAAAAATGTTTAGTCCCTGTTAGAACACAATAATGTATTATAACAGGGAGTAAATAAAATGTTTAACTTACATGTTTTCACTTATTGATACTTTTAGGTATATTTAATGTATTTATAGGCCTTGGTATATTACTTCAACCTGTGACATAAGCCACATGTCTTCACTTAAAGTCACATTTGATCAACAATTCATACAGAAATACTGTATTGTACATGTAATTGGTATATAGTTTATTTATAGTGCAACCTGTTATACATATACATATTACAAGAAGTTACAACTGATGCACTTGCATATACATATGCATTGTTTCGTAATAATGTGGATATCCAATAATTCACGTTCAAAGTAATGGTTTTGGTGTTCATTTAGAATATAATGTAATATATAAGAAAGGAAGATAGCATAATGGAGCATACAACTTCGTGCACAGTGACAATGTGATCGTGCTTGATCCGAACACCAGAAACGATCAATTCTCAGTGCGATACATAGTAGCATTCAATAATGATTGAAAACAAGAATTCATTATGCAAATTGATTTGACAACGTGTTAATTATCAGATTGACAAGCGACACTGTCTGATCTGGAAACCAATCACCATCACTTGACAGTGCGATACTGAATACCCATTAACACAATTGAATATACCACTTACATTATAATAACGGATGCATTATTTACTGTTCAATATAGCACTGGCAAGCGACATTGATTGATCCGGAAACCAATCACCATCACTTGACAGCGCGACACTGAATACCCATTAACATATTGAATTTACCACTTACATTATAATAACAGATGCCTTGTTTACTGTTCAGTATAGCACTGGCAAGCGACATTGATTACTCCGGAAACCAACCACCATCACTTGACAGTGCGATATTGAATACACATTAATATATTAAATATAACAGTTACATTATAATAACGGATGCATTGTTTACTGTTCAGTATATAGATAATAGTAGGTTAGTGCCGTGAATGGAAAAAATATATGGCAAGGCTTAGGAAACGGGATGGGCGAGGCTCTGCCGAGCACATCCCGTTTCCGTGCCGCGCCAGATATTTTTCCCATTCACGGCATTAACCTCCTATTCTATTTCTCCCGTCAACATTACAAATAGCTTTAAAATGCAAAAAAATAACCCCAGCCGCATCTCCAAATCGTATTGACAGGATATCAAAAATGTTTCACGGCACCGTGTTTCACGGCACATACACACTGTGTTCACGGGATAAAACACTGTCAATCGACATTGTTTGCTCTGGAAACCAATCCCCATCGCCTGACAGTGCGATAGTGAACCCACCTTGACAGACACTATCGACTGAATATTCCACTGACAATATCACGGTAATCTGGTGATTCCGGTAATCGCTAGAAATCGTCGTCTCCTTCTGAACATGCTCTTATCAGGGAATCGTTTTTATGGAACGCCAAATCTACATAAACTCAAATAATTATTGCTAGCTGTAAATAATTATTGCTAGCTGTAAATAATTATTGCTAGCTCTAAATAGAGCTAGAGCTAGCATTAAATATTTAGAGCCAGTTCCAAATCATTTGAAGAGCTCTCTAAATCATTTAGAGCTAGCATTAGTTATTTAGAGCTAGATTTAATTATTTGAGTTTATGTAAATTCGGCGTTCCATATATGTTCAGTGGTAACGGACCGTGTCATATGTGTAGGTCTCAGTCGAACACATGTTCTAGTTCACCCTACTTTCTAAGCCAATTGCTGGACAGTATTGTGCTCCACTTATTTCACATATTGCAACGTTTAACCCCAATAAGTTGTGTATTACCAGATTTATCAACTGTTCGACAGGAAATGGAAAATCAATACTCGGATAGGACATTGCATTGTACACGTGACTGAACTATAAGAATATTATTGTTCACATATTGGATTTTTCAGGAACTAAATGCTGCGGTCGCTAGCGCTCCCTCGCATTTAAAACATTTATATGACGTCACCTTTTGTTAAAACTGTCCAATATGGGTGTACTGTCCGGTTGCTGGCCAGCATTTCCCACAACAGACCCAGATCTCCAGATAAGCTGCGTATTTGCTTTAATACTCAATTAAAATTGCCAAAACCCAATTGAAATCAGAAGTAGCGAGTATCAAAAAGCAATAAATAATTTGTGGTACTTTTATCATGTTGTAGAAAACAATAATTCGACCACAAATATAGCATCGTTTTCATAGTTTCCAATGAGACAATTCCAGGGCTCCAGATAAATGAAAACACATCTTGGTATGTCATTAGAATTGTCTCCAAGGAGACAATTCTAATGAAATGCCAATATATGTTTTAATTTCGAAGCAAACTATTCAATAATTGCTGTCTGTTGATGTGTAAGCAGTAGTGTCATTTTATTCTACCCAATTAAAATTTTGAAATACCCAATTGCTTCAGAAATGATGGAGTGACAATACTCAATTACTAATTCATTATGTGGAGCCCTGAGACCAATATGTTTTGTTTACTGTACACTATTGTGTGCATTCGCAAAATACTGACTCTTTGACACAAGCAAATTACACGTGCATCTCAGTAAATCGTGCCCAGTAAAAATCGTGATTTCGCAGCATTTTAGCTCGCGTGAACGTACATTTCCCTTAACGTGCCAAATAATTACATGAGCCAATATGCTACATGTAGAAAGGGCAAATACAAAGGTATGGGGTCCACGTGGTTTCCGAACCACGTTCTCCGACGGACATAATCTGCAACGTAATTTTTACAGTGGATTTAATGTAAAATATTCCTAACAAATGGATGAATATTTATGATACGCAGCGAACGAAATACGTTATTTCTTACAGTTACGTGTTCTAGATTTGTGTTTACATTGATGGTAACCGATTCTTGTGCAAAATGACGGAATTATGCAAACTGTACAATAAAAGACAACAAGTTCCGCATCTGCTGCGCGATGTTTCATCATCCGTCATTCAGTTAGAAAGATATCAGTGGAAATCTCCTGTAGACGTATCTCGAAACATGACGTCACGTCATTCGGAAATCACGTGATCACACACAATGAATACCGGGAACATAATATTGCATGTGTCGACCGTGTGATCATCGTCATCAGAGCTATAGCTGGCTGGGAATGATTTCGAGAAAAGAAACCCATTGATGCTATTAAATGAAATAGCCAGAAACGATTACAGTTAAGAGGACGGCGTCAGCCGTACATGATGAACGTTATTTGCATTGTTTGTATTCGTTGGTATCCACAGACACCACCGCGGTAGCCACGGCGCGCCGTGGCACGATTTTGGCTCTAGAACCATTTTGCGGGTGTCGGTCGAAATTTTATTTTATTCACCGCTACTGGCCTGAATTAAATACGTGTCATGTAACTTGTCCTGTATTGACCGAATACGTACTGACTGATAACATATTACTGTATCAGGCATTGACCTTGACCTGATACAAACATCAGAGTTACAACGAATTGAAAACTGACGTTAAATTGGTCGGATGACATCACGTGACGTTACCGAATGACGTCAATGTAATGACGCATCGTAAACAAGTCAGCGACCTGCCCATAGATAACGACGCCATATGTGGTATTTTTCGAGCATAAAGCGTTACCTGATAAATATAATACTAGGTTATCGTCTTTTTATATCAATTTTAGCAGGCTAGGCTCGGAAACGGTAGGATTTCCTCGGCGTTCACTAGCATTGCCTGATACTTGATATCAAACGACACTAGCCTGGTATTCTCTTTTTATTTGACTGACGTAGACCCTGATCAGAGTATTCGGGTGCGTAGGCTGATGTGGGACTCTCATTAATGTATATTTCTTTCGACGTTATTTGACTCCGTGTTATCACGAGAAGCAGCCATTATCCGGTATAGGCTGATAGGGTTGGATACATCACTTACAACACGGGTGTCCGCATGCACGGATTATCTCCTCGTGATACATGTATAATAGTCCATTTGCCGTCCTTATGAATTACATGGCCGACCTATGAATTGTCTATAGTACAATGTTTGTTGGTGGATTTACATTTCTATGGGTGCCTTGGAGCAAATCAACTTGGTTGTCCTCTTGACAACATTGGGCAACTTTTTTAATATGCAAATTAGTTTCCGCCATTAGCGGAAAAAATATTTCCTATCATAGCTCTACAACTATACACTACAACTTCACACAAATGGTGTCTATACCTATATTTTCATGGTCAAGGATGACACTGGTGGCATTTATACAGTGATTACATTTATATATTGTCTCATTATGCAAATTGGTTGCCGCCATTACCGAAAATAATATTTTCTTTTATAGCTCTGCAACCGTTTATGATAAATTCATGAAAATGGTTTTCAGACCCATGTTTTCCTGGTCTAGGATTCCAATACATGTATTTATAAAGTGACTACATGCAAATATTTCTGCGAGGATTATTAGTGGCTGCCAATACATAAAACCCAATTTTCACAGCTCTGTAGCGGGTGGTTAGTTGGATGCATGCCAATGGTAATTTAACGATGGGATTCATCCTTTCCGGAATCTCAGGCTACCTGATTATGTATGCGAGAGTTTGTTATACCCATTACAAGAGTAGTAGGAATATGGTTAATCCTATTACTTTTAGGGAATGGTGCATTCTGATGTGGTGAAGACCTGGCACCAGATCAGGTTATTCTAATTTCCGGCCCGAATATGTGTGTTTCTTGATGTAAATATTCAGTTCTGATTTTGAGATGTTCCCCCTTTCTTACAGGTGAAATACGGGATTCGACCCCGTTCACCCGTCTATATATGACCTCGCTGTTGAACAGATATATGAGGAGAATATAGACTATGTTGTTCGGCAGATGAGGAGTGAGACTCGAGCCGTACAATACAGTAATGCGAATTATGATCTGAGATAATTCACATACATTATCACACTGAAACAGACCAGCGCAACACTACTGTACATAGTCTCAGAATTAGTTTCATGTGGCACTGTGGCACATACGTCTCTCAGCCTAGCCCAAGCTGTACAACGTGACATCACCGGCACTCGGAACCAGACAGCGCTGGACATGAGCTGACAGACAGTGAAGCTTCATCACAGACATGGCACTTCTACAGGATCACAGATCCTAGTATCATATGATGAGGTGATAAGATTTCGCAAATCAGCTGCCAAATTCGTGGGCGACAGCGGTGGTGATCTACATCAGGCAATGGGTTTGATGAGAAGTGTGTGGCCAATCTTCGGGTGGTTTGACAATATTGATCTTTTAGTTTAAACTCCCAATGGACGTAGAGAAACACATGTCATGGCTCAGGAATTCCAACAGCATCCCGCTGGCATCGTATAACTGGGTAGTGCTAGCGATCGACCTGGAGATATGAATCTTGTGAGCACACGACTGCGGAAGACCGTTGCACAATCTCTTAGGACCAATACAGCCAGTATGTATGTGCCACTTCAGCACTATACTGGCCCAAAGAAGGTTAACCCTTCTGCGATTTATATTTTTTCAGGAATCACGTACACGAATGCATGTGCCAGGGTTGAGAGTCTTGTTGCTGCAGAGCTCAAGGACGCCCAGTGGCAGAATTCACTTTCATCAGACCATAGCCTGGATTGGTACGGCTTAAACAATTGGCCATGGACCAAGTGACACCCGCAACAAAGCCAGCGACTGTGTACCTGATGGGCCTACTCATACATGCCCCACCAGCTCACCCTGATACCGTCTTCACATCACTGCTATACATGAAGAAAACCATATGTGACCTGGGCATGACATATGCAAATATTTCCATTGATATGCAATTGTACATGGTTACCCGACAGATCAAATGGTGGGAGCCGACTAGGTTTGACGATGATAATCTTCGTTCAGTGGCAATTCACCTTATTATGTATGTTTTGGGTTGCATTGGGACACTAGTGAATGGGTCTGGTTTGGATGTTTTAGTTAGTGCAGCATTCGGTGGTCTGCCGGTGATTATAAATGGGAATGTATGGGTGCGTGCCAATAGGGCATTCCGCATAGTGACGGCTGCCCTGCTGTAACAATGTCTCCAAAACGGTGACAAAACGTTCAATGAGTATGTAGAAGGAGTACGACATCATCCAACAGGTAGGCACTGGGTGGATACTCTTGTAAACTTACGCTATTGGTTCACCAGTTTGTTCGCGCAGAGAGGGCTGAATACTGGCACTTCCAGCAGCTTTGTTTGGAACGGATATTGTCGTATTTCTTCACTGCAGGCTATGTTCACTACGCTCGGTTTATCAGTTGCCACCTGCTAGAGATGCGCAATTGTTGCCAGCAGATGCGCATCGAGATATTGCTGGAGCGCATGTATTGGAATTCAGTATCCAGTGACCAGTTTGGAGAACAAACTGCTATCGGGGCGGTAAAGGGTGGTCTGAAGGGCCTGACGCTGTCACCTGAGGTGGTCAATGAATGGATTGATTCATTCCCGATCTCAGCGTATCTCTCTGGAGCAACTTAAGAGAGGCGTAAAGGTTGGTGACAAAACTGTATTCGACCTAGAGGCCATCCATCTTCATCCGTCTTTTGTTGGTCGGGCAACAACGACATTTGCAACTGGAACCCATTTTCCAGTACGAATTGTATGCTGTTCCACCTTCTATCATCGACGAGCATGGCTGCTTGAGGAAAGGAAACAAATCTTCACTCGCCAATCATCTCGGTATACCACGACACAATCGTGAATGCACAACGACTTTTCTTTCACATCGTCTGGCCACACGGATGAGTGGTATCCGTCATCATTGTGAGCATTAAGCGTCGCCTCTCGATTTACCCTACTTCCACCGAAAATATATTGGTCTTTGACAAGTACAACGATAGCTCAGCCAAAGATCGCGAGCGGATGCGACGTGCAGTTGATGGTTCTACTGACTATAATCTGACCATCAATCTTTACCCAATCGTGATGCCATTCTAATGAATAAGCACAACAAGCGTGAACTCACCCGCGTGATATCCAATTTCAATCTGGGTGATCACATATCCATAGATTATCGGGATGACAACAGCTTTGCACACGATGAGGCAAGCTTCCGAAATGGACATGGCTGTGGTCCGGATCCTTTGTGATGATACATATATATTTGTGCTACTGGTCTACTGGGTCTGGAAGCTGCAACTACTTCCTAACTGTAATGTCCAGATAGAACGCTGGAATGGGGTGGTGATCGACATCAATGTCACATGTATACATATGGGATCTAAGTGTCTGCAGCTACTGGGCATGCATGCGCTTAGCGGCTGTGACACTGTATCATACCCATTCAGCAAGGTCAGTGCCTTGAATACTCTGAAGGCTGGCGAATTTCCAGGATTGTTCGATGAACTGGGTAAAGCAAACGCCACTAATATTGCTCTCCTATAAACAGGTAAGCGGTTCTTCGCAGCTATGAATGGTTAGCAAACAGGAATCTCAATGGGTGCGGCACGCTACCATATATATGCCAAGAAGAAAGTGAAGCCAATTAGCATCATGGCATTGCCTCCGACAGACAATAACCTGCTTCACTACTTCACCATATGTTAGGAAATGCGTGTGTAAAAATGGGTGTTGCTATATGTGCACTATAAAAGAAGATGGGATGGGAGGTGCACATCAGATAGATGCCGATGCTGTGGATGAGGATGTGGATGATGTGGAGGAGCTGGAATAACGCGTGGTATCAGACCGAAGAAATTGCAACAGCTATACATTATATAATTATTAATGAATCCAGAGTTTAAAATTGTTAGTGCATTGGTAGTTATGGACTTATGGTTACTACAATGGATTGATTTGTAGATAGAAACTGCACGACTACTGAGAAAATCCAAACATTGGTGATGATGAGTAAATGAACAAAGGCATATTATATAGTATACCCCAAAAAGACATACATGCCATCACTATATAAATGCATTTATTGTAATCCTCGATCATGAACACATATGGGCACAGGGCTTAATTCGTTTAATTTACTGTTTCGCCTGTCGAATGTTTAAAAAATCAACATAACAATACAATTTGGAAATTTTCAGAATAGTAAGCGTATCACAGATGTAATATTATGGTTGTACCAAAATATACGCCGCTCCTGGCATATCGCATCATGGTGACACTGGGCCAAACATGTTTTAGTATTTAGTGTGTTGGTATCGTGTCACATGCATATTTACTGCGACACAATAATCATGATAATTGTAATACATAAGTGTAGCCGCCAAGGACGTAGCCTTCTGATTTCTATCTGTATCTGCTACCTTTTACGTGTACGGTTTCATGTAATATTTAGCGACTTTCAAAAATATCTCATTGAATCAGCCGTACGATTGCCGTTTGATAACAATGTACATATTCTTTAAAATGACCACTTGTAAATATGGTTATATGAATGTATAGTAAGTTTACTAGTATATTTGCAATCATTGCAGACACTGATCAGACTGCACAGATACACATGTCTCCACTATTTACACATTTAAGAAGTCCGACTTTGTCAGATTGTTGTTAATTTTCTTACATTGTACTACATTGTACTAAATAATGCACGTCTGCGTGCTTTGTTTGTTATCAAAGGGCCGTTCCAGTCGGAGGCGTGTAAATAATATAACAATTCCAACAAAATCAATGTTGTGATCGGGACAAATTTAGTGTGTAAATCACCGACTGTGTGATATTGTGCAGTTATGCAAAATACATGTGTGTTACATCTCCACATTTTCCCGGCAGTGGCAGTGGTGGCCAGTCGAGGGAGTGGGGGTCAGCGCAGCATTTTCCCATATACCTGATACCTGCTAGTACGGGGTACATGTACATTAGCCCGTCCGACAGTCATATTGGCTACGCAGGAAAATGTTCTTTCCGCTTTCTGAGATGGATGTATAATTCCGAGAGTCGGGGAATGGACAGTCGATTTTTATTTTGTTTAAAAATGCCCGGGGTGTCCGACTACCCTCTAGACCCCATCGGGCGCTGAATTCATTGATATGTGCAGCCGTAGGCCTATCCGAATTCTGGTCATTCATTTCTACAGAACAAAATGCATTTGTTTCAATCACTGATACGATGTGCATATAATTTACAATTTCCAACACCAGGAATGCCGTTTACTTTTTTGGTCTTTGGTGACGTATTGTCTAAATCAATACATGACGTAACAATTAACTGTAAATGACGTCAATTCTGAAATAATTACAATTTATCTTTCTGACGACACACGTATATGAATCTATTATGGCGATGGTGGCAAATTACGAAGCCACAGGTCGGCTAATTATAGATTTAAAATCTCGATAATTGTGCGTTTGTTTTGTTCACTACATATACATATCATAGTATTATTCTGATGAATGCTTAGTTTAAACATATTTTATTTGCATATTGTTTACAAGTTCATTGTCAATGTCAATATTACTATATACAGTACCTTACACATGGGATTGGATTGAAAGCAAGCTTATTTAAATCCTCTCCCTGATGAATGTTTGATAGTATACATGTACATACTAACACTTGTAGATACATTTAGTGTAACTTATCAGCAAATACAGTTTACAGCAAGCACCGTCAATGAGTCTGTGAACACTCATTTCTACTGTAGGCTGTTCACTTGCATTGTACAAACGTCGCCGTTTCAATAACGTCATTTTCTCGATGACATTACGTTTCTTTCCGTGCGTGATTCACATGGTGCTACAAAAAGTGAGATAAAACAAAAACTATTAAACGTAATTGCATTTTCTTTTCAGAAAGGTGTCTGCATCAGAAAATGTAAAAAAGTGAAAATCAAAATTTGTGTCATTAAGGATGGTTTTCCCAGAGCGCGGCCCATATGTATTGAAACAATTTCTGAGAAAGTATCCCACATAGTAGCACGGCTATCTAGAAAACAAGTTTCTTTGTAATGGCGACAACTAATTTCCATAAATAGAAAGCGTATGCATGTAACAACAAAATCGTAATCCTTGACCATGAAACTATAGGCATAGACACCATTTTTTGTTAATTTATAGTGCATAGTTATTGACCGATGACAGGAAATAGGTTTTCCGGTAATTGCGGCAACTAATTTGCATATTAAAAAAGTTGCCCAAGGTCGTTAAGAGGACAACCAAGTTGAATTATTTCAAGACACCCGTGTGAATGTAAAGCCACCAAAAAACCTTGTACTATAGACAATTATTATACTGAATGCATTACATTATCACAGCCAAATTGGCTGTGACAATGTAATACATTCAGTATAATAAAAGTATAAATTTATCCTAAAATTGAAAAATTTTCCCTCAAAGTATACTTTGCTAGAAAAGTGTACGTTGCAATGTTGGTGAAATAGCCTCAGCCTACTGATATTAACGTTCAGTATAATAAAAATTAATAAATTTATCCTAAAATTTCTCCCTCAGCCTACTGTACTTGTTGTTGTTGTTGTTAGTACCACGTAATCATACACCTTGCTGATATTAACGTTTGCATGTGCTTCTCATGACATGTGTACGTGCCATGGCGAATTTACACTGTAGTACTGAATATACAAAGGGACGTCATTTATGTCATGTATTAAGTCGGTTATAGAACTCGGACTGTCTATTATGTTAAATATTGGACATAATAGACAGTCCTTTTTCTATCACCCTGACTTCATTTCTTAAAAATCCAATATGTGAACACTAACTTATACTAATTGTTTACCTAAATACTCGACCAAGGAAATAACAGCATGATTAATATCATATTGCGACGCTTTCGTCAATATCTGGTAAATTAATCATTAAATGTTCAGCGCTATATTTAGAACTGATTTTACGCCGGGTTGTCATCAGTTCACGAGACACAAAACATATGACCGCCCACATACGCGCTCAATTCGTGTCACACCGCCAATCACATACTAGAATAGCGATTCGAAATCACGTTTAGGGGCGGATTCGCGACTGGGCTGGGTAACCAATAAGTTAGTTATAGTTCGTATATTGAATTTTGAATAAACTAATTTCTCGCTCGCTAGTGCTCGCTAGGAAATTAATGTATTAAATATTCAGTATCTGGGGCCCTTTTCACTAAGCTTCGTACGACTAAAATGTTCGTAAGTGCAAATTTAGGATCATCTGGAAATTTCAATTGATGGATTTACATTTATTGATCATAGGCTGCATATATGTAAATCCAATGCTTGTTTTCGAGAAAACAGTATTAATGTGCAATTTACAGACTATGATAAGTTTGCACTTACGTATAATTTAGTCGTATGAAGTTTGGTGAACTATAGCTATTACAGTACAACCTCTTCTCTACAATAGCCACCCCTGGGAAGACGCAAAACTGGCTGTTGTAGAGAGGTGACTGCTGTAGGGAGGTTAATGTTGAATTACATTTTGTCATCCGCTGTTTATTAATTTTCTTCGATAATTCTTATCAAAAACATGATTTGGCAACATTTTTAAAATGCTGTCAAAACATGTTTTTATTGAGAAAGAAGGCAAAAGCAACAACAGACGACAATTTTCGTGCTCAGCAGTCTAAGGGTTATATATAGAGGAAATCATCCAATTGGGATATAAAGTAGCGGCTGTTATAGAGAGGGTGTTGTTGTAGAGAGGTGGCCGTTCGGGGAGGTTCGACTGTATCCTATAATCATTCTTACAGGCCTTTTTCGCTGACCCATTTATTTGTTTACACAGGTGGCAGCGGAACGCGAGTGGCAGTGATTACGTTTGATACGAGGGCAAATGTACTGTTTAACCTTGATGACCCGGATGTGAGGTCGGTGGAGGCCGTTTGTAGCAAGATCGACGAGGTGCAGGTAAGTCAATCGAGCATTATTGACTGTTCCAATAACTGATTGTGTGTTTTGAAATGATAAGTATAAGTTTTTGTGTTCACATATTGGATTTGTAAGGAATTAAATGCGAAGTCGCGTTAGCGACCGCAGTATTTAGTTCGTTAGAATTAAATAGGTGAACAATAACATACATGTACTTATTATTCGCCCTCCTTTCTAAGCCAATCTCTGGCCAGTATCGTGCTCCATGTATTTCACATATTGCAAAATGTAATCCTATTAGTTAATGTAAAATAAATACTCGGATGGGAGACTGCATTATAAACCTGAATAATTATAAATATGCTATTGTTCACATATTGGATTTAAAAAAAATTCAATATGTGAACAATAATTAATACTTAATGGAGATAAATTATAGCGACCCCCTGTTAATAACAAACACATTGAATTTGTGTGGATGTCTGGTGTAGAGAGGTTATTTAATCCTGACAGCCCAACACCCTCAGTGGTATGGTATTATTTACTTCTATCGCTGTAATACACATATACTGTCTGTTTCACGAAACCTGCCCACATTTGTATATAAACTATATAAACAATGTAAACACAATATTATTGTTTTATTTTAACAAAATTTAAAGGTACACGCCCACGCAGTAGGCACAAAATGTTCTTTATAGGAATTAAATAAGTGTATAATTATGTCACTATTCCACCAGTTCGAAAAATTACGAGTGCCCGCTATACAAATATAATCATTTATTAATTATCAATTTACTGTTAGCGACGCGCGGCGGTAACAGTCTATTTTGATAATGTGCGGGGACGACGACTTTCACATCACGGCTTGCGGTGCGCATGCGCAGTATACTACGCGCGCCAGTAGGCTTCCCAATATGTATACAAGAATATGAACATGTCGACACGTCCAGGACGGAAATTGTATGAAACAGCGTCGGCCAAAAGAAAGGCGGAATGTCTGAGGGACAGGCAGTACAGAGAGAGAGAATGGTTAATATTGGCGACCAGATCACCAAATGGAAAGAGTTACGTGGATATTTAGATTTGGACTCGAATAGAGATTTTTCTTCTCAACTTCCGATACTTCACTGCGCATATCAAAGATGTGATATGATTGACCGTGTCACGTGACGCGTATTGGTAAAAATAGTACGAGGTCGGAAAATACCCTTTATGGTCGCGGCATATACAATGCGATTTAACACCAATTAACACGCGCCATAATTAAAAATAACTCGTTAGTGGGTAGACATATGGCTCATATAAGGCATGACAGAAAATGAAAAGTTGTAGTACAGTGTAACCTGCTGCGTGGGCATGTACCTTTAAGAATGAACCTTCTTTTTTAAGTTATTTAGCAAAATTTGGTCAAATATTGATTTTATTACGAAAAACGATTTCTCTATGGGAATTTAACATGGGGAAAACAGAAGTGGGGCTGGGGGAGGAGGAAACAAACGAAAACTGGAAATTGACACTGAAACCTGGCTAGATAGCTTTTAAATTATGTAACTAAGAAAATAAATGTTAAATTTTGAAAATCGGTCCGTTATTTCTGAAATTATAAAAAAATCCCCATGTTAAATCAGCATAGAAATCCGGGGATTTAATATGGGGAACATCTTTTTTCGTAATAAAATCAATATTGGACCAACTTTCACGAAATAAAAAGCAGGCTCATTCTTAAATTTGGATGGAAGTTAATATTGTTTGTGCATGTTTATATAGCCAAACAATTCGGGAAACAGACAAAAATCATTTTGTGACGATTGGATTGGTAACAAAATTAACGTATACAAATCCATTCCAGTTACTTAGGGGTGAAAGTGTTAACGTCTCTAAACCCTGGGTCTCGTTTATAGGTGTTACATTGAATTAGACGTTGGGACGTAAAAGTTGCGAACGGTAACTCTTGCAATCTACTCTCGTACCGTCCGTAGGCTACGGACTTCATGGGAGTATGAACGTTACTGTTCGCCATAATTCTATGTGGCTTGGTGATTGCGTGCTGGTGGCATTACAATTTGTATGCATGCTATTTCATTCGTCATTTGCATTTATTACATTTGAAATATGCGTTTATTTGACTTCCTTACATGTCTATTCTAGATCTGCTGGTTGCTTTGTTCTTTGGCCGTCTCATAGCTTCAGATAAGTTTTGTATCAAAATAGTATTATACCCCAATATTTCAAATTCAATGCGTATTTTACTTTTACAAACGTATTATTGATTTTTCTTCCGTATTAAATAGGGAACAAATGATAAAAAATAAAACAAATTTAAAAAATCACTTATTTGAGCAACAAAAAACAAACATCATTTGCTTTTTGCAGCTCAACGAAGTAAATTGTAAACTTTATTACAGTGTTTTCACTAATCAAAATGAAAATCAATGCGTATTTTCACATTGCTGTGCGTATTTTGTATTCCCACTTTTGATAATCAGTGCGTATTCTGCTAAAATAAGTTCGTAAAATACGCCAATACGCACCTTATCTGGAGTTTTGTGTCTTACTGAGTTTCCGTTCGCAACTAGGGTAATATGAGGTTCTCAGCACAGGAAGTAACTATTTTGCTCTTAGCCGTGAATTTGGATGGCAACTGGGGAAAATTGTAAATTGACTTCTTACAGTCAACGTTGATATCATACACGTACATGTACATGTCACGTACACGCACACCAATGTGGGCGGCAGGGCTCCAGATAAGGAATTAGTAATTGAGTATTTTCACTCAATCATTTCTGAAGCAATTGGGTATTTCAAAATTTTAATTGGGTAAAATAAAATCACTCTACTGTGACACATCAGCAATCAACAATTATTGATTAGTTTACTTCGAAATGAAAACATGTCTTGGCATTTCATTAGAATTGTTTTCTTGGAGACAATTCTAATGAAATACTAATATGTGTTTCCTTGGAAAATAAGAAAAAATATCCTATATTTGTGGTCGATTTATTGTTTTTTGCAGCATGATCAAGGTACCACAAAATTGTTATTGCTTTTTGTACTCGCTACTTCTGATTTCAATTGGGTTTTTGGCAATTTTAATTGGGTATTTAAGCAACTACGCAGCTTATCTGGAGCTCTGGTCATGTGCACGTAAAACAATGTGGGCGGAACATGGTGTGCATGCATGTTCGGTACAAAATGATCGTCGACTCTATTTTCGTTCCATTGTTGAAAGAAAGTACAGGCAGAGCCTCGCCCATTCCGTTTCCTGAGCCTTGCCAGATATTTTTTCCCATTCACGGCACTAACCTACTATTCTCTATCTATTTTCTTTATTTCTGAACCAAAGTATATGTTGTGACCACTCATTTGAACCGTCTCGGCGAGACGGTTCAAATGAGTGGTCACAACATATACTTCTGATGAGATGAGAAATAAAGAAATTATTGAGCCTTTGCCGGATATTTTTTTCCATTCACGGCACCAACCTACTATTCTCTATATGTTCATGTCACTAATCTAACATCTATTTAAATGTACATGTAAGCACGTTTTGATCAATAACAAAAAGGTCACCCTCTCCATTTCTTTTCATTTGATTAAATGGTATCAACTACTAATTTAATTGCGAAAAAACGATTTTCCAGTGGGAATTTAAAATGGGGCAACTATTTTGGAAATTGACCCCCGAAACCTGTATAGATAGCTTGGAAATGATGTAACTAAGAAAACAATAGTTCACAAATTAATATTAAGTATTTAAAATAGAAATTATTCCCAATACAACAATTGGTGAGGTTGACTTTTTTGTTATTGATATAAAAGTACATACCTTTAGATATTTCTGAGATGTAATGTGTTTAAAGGTACATGCCCACTCAGTGGGAACAAACTGTTCTTTACAGGTGCCCGCTTTTCAGATATAATCATTGGGTAATATTTATTTTACTGATAGTGACTTGCGGTCAGGCTATTTTCATATGAAAATGAGGCATGCTATTTTTTATTATTTATACTAATTAAATGCGTCACCTGAAATATTTTCGACAGATTATAAAGTATGAGCATTGCACATCAAAACATAAATACAGAGAAAACATAGTAAAGTCCGTTAACATTTTGAAGGAAATACGGTTATCGCCCCTGATCTCAGTGTGGAAATTTACGACTGATATAAAATGTATAATAATGCCGTGGAGTAATCATGGTAATGGTGAACTAATGTGTAGTTTGCCAGAAAATGTCTCAGATGATGTCTCTGATATAAAGAATATTTTGTGCCTACTGAGTATGCATGTACCTTTAATGGCTAAAAGTTCATCGGCAGCAAAACGTGAAACAGACAGTAGTGTGTTTTTACCCTGTGTGTAGTACGTCGAATGTTGGCGGTACAAAATCGCTGATGAATACCAGGCTAGTGTCGTTTGAATACACGTTCATCAGCCTCGGATTGAAACAGTATAAATCCCGAGGTTGGCCTCGGAATTCGTACACACTTCATAAGCGTTGACTTGTAGTAAACTTAATTGAAATACATAGCGAGCAATTGCTTGATAAAGTTGACACTAGCCGGTATATCCTGTATGTATACGTTATTGTTAACATATTGCATTTTTAAGGAATTAAATTCGAGGGAGCGCTAACGACCGCAGCATTTAGTTCCTGAAAAATCCAATATGTGAACAATACCATACGTATAGTTAAGCCAAGCGTACAATGCAGTGTCCCATCTGAGTATTGATTTTCCATTTCCTGTTGAACAGTTAATCATTAAATCTGGTAATATGTAGCATATTCGGGTTAAACGTTGCACTATGTACTAAGTGGAGCACAATGCTGCCAGCGATTGGTTTAGAAAGAAGGGCGAACTATAAAGATAAAATATAGCTCACATAATAGGTCACAAATTAATGTATTAACATTTCAATATGTGAACTATAACTTACTTATTGTTTACTAGCCCAGTCGTCCAGTGAATTCAATCTCAATACTAGCATCTTATTGGCGGTGGGACACGAAATGAGCGCCTGTGTGGGCAGTAATATGCTTTGCTTCTCGTGAACTGGTGACAACAAGGCATAACATCAGTTCTAAATATAGCGCTGAACATTTAATGATTAATTTAATACATATTGGCGAAAGCGTCACAATATGCGATTAATTGAGACGAAATGCCGTTCTTTTATTGGTCGAGAACTAGGGTAAACAATACATCTTGTTTGTACAAACTACAGACGACGGGTGGCGGGACGAACTTTATGATGGCGCTGGCGTATCTCTACAGACACGTCTGGCTGCTGAAAATCAAGTTCGACAGCCGACGGGAAGCCGGCGCCACGAGGGCTATCTTTTTCATCACCGACTCGGAGGAAACTTCCGTCACCTCCAGCTCTGCAGATATCAAGAGACGCGCCAATTCGCTCAAATGTAAGTATGTCCTGCTAAATGCTTAACAAATAATTTCGTCTGAATAATCCTGTTTCCGTAGAACACCGGTTATCCTGTATTTTACGGAACCGTAACCGCAGCTAGTGCTATTATAACCGGTAACCGCGTTTATCGGTTCATAACGCCGGTAATCAGTTAGAATATCGCAGAATCAGGTACACTGTTATAGCGGTTCGTTTGCTGTTGAATATACCGCGGTTAGGCGGTGACTCTAAGTATAATCCCCACTGTATAGTCAAGTCCTATATGTGGCTGTGACTGGATAATTGGGGCTTATGTGATTTGTGCCCAGTGTAGCTCCTGATGAGATATCACACTCATATATCCTGAAAACGATCGATATTGCTGGTTAGAAGCATGATGGAATGGCGAAAAGTGCAGATCATGATCAGCCTGTGCGGATTTATTCAGTCACAGCCACATATATAGAGGATCTCAAACAAGTTTCAATTTGATATGAGATTTATGAAACGAGTCACACACAATTTATGCAACGAGCCTCTGAAGAGTTTCATCAATCTCTACTCATATCAAATTGAAACGAGTTTATATTCTGTTCACCACATGATTTCCCTCCAAGGAACAGAAATGTACTGTCCGTTCCACGTTTTGCTGCCGACGAATGTTTGGCCATTAAACACTTAACTCTTAAAAATATGCAAATTTAAGTAATTTTCCATCAATAACAAAAAAGTCACCCTCCCCAAAAAACCATTTTTCTATGGGAATTTAAAATGGGGACTAAAATATATATATTTTTTTATTTGTGAACCGATTTTCAAATTCTAAATTTTTGTTTTCTTATTCACATCATTTCCAAGCTATCTAGTCACGTTTCGGAGTCAACTTCCAAATTTGTTCGTTTTTTTACTCCTCCCTCAGCGCTTTTTTTGGCAATAAAATCAATATTTTATGGAATTTCATCAAACACAAACTTTGAAGAGGGTTCCCTTTTGTTATTGGTGAAAAAGTACATACATTGATTTATTTTTTAGATTTAATCTGTTTAATAGCCAACAGTTCGTCGACAGAAAAACGTGGAATAGACACTGGGCAGTAGAGATATCAAATACGTTTCAGTGATTAGACGCCAATGACTATTTTTTGCATCTTGTTGAAAACCTCCGTAGAGAAAAATGGTTTAAGTACTACATGTAGCAATGCAATCATTACAAATATACCATATAATACACAGCGTGCTTCCCTCCGGAGGTTATTGGAAATTACTACCATATAATAGGTTCCTGTTTTTTTGTAAGCACTTCATATTACCATACGGGACACTTTTACAATACTGATGTCGTTTAAGACATGATAAAATCAACGTCCAACCATCATTGCTTTTCGCACCATTAGTACATCATTTGGAACGTCTCAATTTTATATTCATTTGACATACATGTAAGGTTGGCGCCGATGAAATTAGCTCCGGGCGTTATTACACGTGTGTCATGTCACATTAAAGTTTATGAAATGGGTTTCAACACTACGGAGCCCAGCAGGGGACATGGCTTTTTTTTTATTAATTCGTTCCCACGAAACAACAATTTGTTCCCTCGAATTAACAAGTCGTTCCCACGAAATGACAATCAGTTCCCTCAATTTAACAATTCGTTCCCTCGAATTAACAATTCGTTACCACGATATAAATTGAGGGAACGAATTGTTAATTCTTGGGAACGAATTGTTAAATTGAGGGAAAAAATTGTTATTTCGTGGGAACGAATGGTTATTTCGTGGGAACCAATTAATAAGAAGTCTACGTCCCCTGCGGGGCTCCGTACAACACGGCATAACACGATTTTCATTTGATACGTGTGGTTACCTTCTGTTACATGTAACAGTTTTGACAGCGTGTCTTATTCTCTCGAAAATTTCAGGTAAGTACATGTATATCGCTAATTATGCAACGGTTAAATGGGGATGTATCAGAGGGAACGTTCTCTTCAATGCAGGGGCGGTGGAAGCGGGGGAGCCGGGGGGGGGGCCTCGGCCCCCCAATAATTTTGTTGGGGGGGGGGGCCTAGCTCCCCCAATAATTCTGTAAATTTTGGATTTTTTATTCTAATATACTTGTGTAATCATGAGTACTGGGAACTTTGCTGAGAACTTTGCTGAGAATGCAAGAAATGGCGTTTCACACCACTTGGATTTTCAAAAATTTCCTTGGGGGGGGGGGCATGCCCCCCGACCCCCCCCCCCTCCCCCCTAGCGCTATCGGGGCCATCGGGCCCTCAACATTGGCCCCCCCCCCATAATGTTCGGCTTCCGCCGTCTATGCAATGTATTTATCAAGTAACGAACACGTATTAACTGATAACATAATGTTGTATCAGGCATTGACCTGTTGCGAATATCCGGGTTACAGCAAATGGAAAACTGATGTTTCATTGGTCGAACGGCGTCACATGACGTTACCGTTTGAATAATATTTAAATGTAAGTACTTTTTCATCCAATTCCCATAGGAAAATCGTTTTTTTCGCAATACAATAAATATGTGATGGAATTTTATCAAATGAAAAATCTGGGGATGGTGACTTTTTTGTTATTCATGAAAAATTAATTACATTTAATTATTTATTTTAATTTAATGTGTTTAATAGCAAAAATTCGTCGGCAGCAAAACGTGGAACAGACAGTAATTGTAATGACGCGATTTAAACAAGTTTGCATTCTTCTTCATTCTATAAAATACGACGATACCTGATAAAGTAGAATACCATGCTAGTGTGTGTTGATATCAAGTTTGTTACAAGGTGTGGGAGATCACGTATTTCCGAACTGCGTGTCGTCATGTTTTTAGATGTGTTTACAGTAGTTTTCCTTTAATATCTTTTTAATGGAATGACATATTTTCATGACATATACCGTGGTAAAGCCCTTTATTGCATAGGTGGCTTTAATCTCACAATTATGTCGTGTTGACGAAGATTCGGTAAACGTAAATAAAAACTAGTGAATGTAAGAAATAAACGGTACTCGATTATTTTTTGTGAAAGTTATAAGTTATTGTAAATAACATTCAGAGCACTCATAAAACACATAGGCCATCGCATTTGGTGCGCTACATATCATCATAATTAAAACCACGTGATCCCATGCCATGTTATCAGGCTGGACTCGGAAACGCGTATGAATTCATACGCGTTTCCTAGAATTGTCTGATAAACTTGATATAAAAAGACACTAGCGTCATATTATCTGTGGAATTTATGTCTCCTACAGATCGCGACTTTGAGATATTCGCGATCGGTGTTGGTCGGAATATTGACCACGTGGCGCTGGAGGATATTGCGTCGCCGCCGTACGCTGGTCACATATTTTCGGTCGAATCATTATCCGACCTTGACGAGATCACGGACACAATTGCCGGACGGAACATCGGTAGGTTATAGAGAATACTATCCCAATATATAGTAAGTACGGCAGCAATATTGGTTCGAATCCTGGTCACAGCACCAAATACATACCTAATATATCTGGCCTAGAGCAAATGTAAGTGTGACATTCTGCTAAGCAAATAATGTTTTCATTTCATACTATGCTTATATTCATTTTGTCTTGTGGAGTTGGTAGTTTCAGAACCTGTTTTATTAGATACATGTATCTCCGTTAATTATAGGGAGATAATATTAGCCCAGGTTCTTAGCAGAATGGTTGTTCACTTTGTGATACAAGCATGACATTTGGTGGAGTTGTAAAGAATGACAAATTTATTTTGTTCAGATATGGAGCCATCTGGGATTTTGCCTGTGACGACCCAGAAATCCAAAATGGCCGCCATTTCAATGTTCAGCAAATACAAAAATATATAAAAACATTCTGGTTGTGGTAAAAAACTGAAACTTGGTAGAGTTATAGGGAAATACAAATAAATTCATATAAAATTAGAAAACAAAACATCAAATTTAGCTCACAATTATCCAGAAATCCAAGATGGCCGCCCAAAAAAATTTCAGTGACCTGATCAGAATATTTTTCAATTGAGATGAAAAGCTGAAATTTAACAACGTTATAGAGAATTAAATATAGTTTATCTAAAACATAATCTGCTATCTCAGTTTTCACAAATGGCGAAACAAAATCCAAGATGGCTACCATCAGATAATGTCGTTTTGTCCTGCATGTTAATTAATGTTTGCCTAAGTGTTACGTGTTATCATTTTAAATGTTATTCATCGTAAAGTTAGTATTCCAATAGAGTATTGGATGTTACTAAAATATAACTGTCAGATTAGATCATTTGCATCAATTGAAGATGAGCCTACAAAATCAGTATTTACCTTAAATGTCAGTATTTTCTGTCAAATCATATGCAATGGTAAGTACATATAATTGAAACAAGCATATCTGACGTTGTTGAGAAAATACATGCATGCTTATTAAACATAGAACATCAGATTTGGCTCACACCGACCAAGAAATCAAAAATGGCCACCAAAATAATATAGATGTAGATAATTACCTATGTATGTTAATTTAAAAATGATATGTCATCTCATATTTCACCAGAGGTGACCATAAGTTGATGATGACTGCCTTCAGATATTGGTGTTTGTCTTGCATGTCACGTTTTGCTCAAATATTAGATGTTAGCATTTTACATGTTATTATTGACGAAGTTAGTGATGCAAACCTAGTATTGGATGTTAGTAAAATATAACTGTCAAATTAGATCATTTGCGTCAATTCAAGATGGCCACCCCCGGAGAGCGGATGGGGAGTGCTAATACAAATAGTGAATATATGTCATATTAACATAGTTACAATATGGCCAACACAGTATCAGTGTGACCTTTCATTATACGATGTCTGTCTCATTAGGAAATTACAACTGCATCAACATATATTGTACACGATTTATTATGCAAGTGCGCAATCTGAAACATCTATACTATTTATCACTAAGCTGTTCAACACTAAACGAGCTTAGAATAACTGATTGATCATACCCTGGTCTTGTGTGTCAATTTATTTAAATTAAAACAATTGTTAATAGTACATACTTGGGTCATCGGCTAACACAATACATATTACAACATTTGTTGAGTCTCTTGCACATTCCGATTTACATTCATATTATGATCAATTCCATTTGCTGATGGCGGATAGCCTGTTTCAGTGATGACACTGCGCGCAATCACATGCTGATCTGTGGCTATACTGGTCACATATTTGTAACGTCCGTTTTCTCAGCTGTGGCCCCATAGAGTATAAATTCACTAGTTCTTGCATACATATACATCATTGATAGTGCTTTGTCTGTGTAAGCAGCAACTGTCACACTTCGCCAATTGTCCTGTCATTGTGTGATCAATGTGTATCAAAATGAATTCATGATGTTTCCGATCAGATATGCTGCCGATAAATTAATAGTTAATTTTCATCAACATCAAATCATTCAAATTATTGTATCATTACCTAAATGGCAAACAGTGAAGTCTCTGGTAATGTGCAGTCTGCCATGCGGTTATGCTGGACACAAATGGTGTGCTGTTCTTTAGACAACCAGCGGCCCATTTATTAAAGCATGACCGGACAGATGCACATTTTCGTTATTCTTTCCACAATTGAGGGTATACATATTACAAAGATAATACTACCTACACTGTAGGTGCTCATTCCAAAATGTGGTTTGTTCTAGTGAACCACAGTTCTCACCACAAACACATAATGCCGTGCACAATAAATTGGCCTTAGTGCACTTACTTTTTTCACTACATGCCTTCTTATAAGAACAGCAGATCAGTTCATAACATGATGCAGTTGCATAAATGACTGTCCTCCATAATAGCTTTCTGCCAGATGTGCTCGAATTGGCGGGATCGAAAGATTATGGGTTGGCCGCCAGTGCTTGCCCCCAACAGTGTACTGTCTGATAGAGAGCCCATTGAGTACGTTGCACAAGAGCTGTATGCGTTGGCAATATATGTTCAATATAGTTTGACCCCTTTGAAAAGGGTTTGTTATGAGTGGCTCTGTCATGTCTGGAAGAACTGTCAATATATCACATGTTGACTTCTGTCACCTTCCAGCAAAACCAGACACAGTATCATACCATTTAAATACACGGCAGAATGGCAATGCTTGACATCTGTCTAGCCCTAATGCATGACATGGATCGTGTATGGGGAGATAACAAAGAAATGTCTTTCCAGCGTCATATGCAACCCAACGCTCTGATAATTTGGTTCGTTCTGGCATGAGTTGTCTTAATGTAGCTAAATGCAGTACTACAATATCGACAGTTTGAATGAGGCAATGCCCTATTTGATTTTCCACATGCAGCATCGTGAGTCAGCCTCCTCATGTGTGTATGATGCTAGCCATGATATGTCATCCATAGCAGAGGATCAAATAATAGTTTGTTTGTTTCACGGTGCTATATAGTTCTTTGCTGTCAATAGCAATCGAGTATGCTAAATATCAACCAACTCGAAAAAATCTCTGCCAGTTTCCAGGAGCTGTTGTTGTTGATTCAACATGTTTCCTATCTCCAGGATGCCCAGTAACACGATCCTCCATCGGTGCTTGCTTCAAACTGTCGGGTAGATATACATCCCAGACCATATTAAACTGTTCGATGTCCTGTAGCTGGGCATGTGCATGTGCTACAAAAGCATATTCCTGAAATGTTTCAGCAGCGCCTGGATGTAGCATTGACACAGCTACTGAATTGCCGCCAATTAACTTCGCACCACCATGTGGAATACCTGATTCTAGCTCAACTTTTAAAACAATTGTAAATGTCTGGCATATTAGTTCATAAGGACGGTACCATTTCTGAGATAAGTATTGGAGCCCGAGGTCATTATTTAAGGATAGGGAAAGCAAAAAGACTACACTGTACATGTTTATGAAATAGGTTGACTAGGGTGGGCAACTATTCCTAATCCTAAACAACACTTCAGTAACCAAGATTCCAACATTTCGGCAAAATACCTTTACATGCGGAAAGTATATTAATGCTAATGAAACCATCCTGGGGCCAGGAAATACTGACCCTGAGATTATGTCTTCATAAAAATATCTCACATGAACAATATGTCACATAATGTTGATTTTAGCTGTTTATCTTTGGTTATAACGGTGATAACATGTACTGGATATGTTATAAAGTGAACATATCGTAACTCCATTAAGTATTTTGTCAGTTTGTCTAGGCTGGGAATGAGTTTGTGTATATGCCTTAGGGCTGACAAATATTCTGTTAGCTTTTGGAGGCCATATTGGCTATATATGTCGCCTGTGGTTAAATTTGAGATAATTCCACATTTGAAAAATATTGAATTTCTCTACAAAAATGATATTTTAAAAGTTATATATAAATCATAAGTTATCTATAAATATTGATTTCTGGCGGCCATCTTATATTTAGTGTCGTCATACGGCATATTTGTTATTTCTCATGTCTGAAAATAATAAGTTATGGTTCTCTACAATTACACCACTGTGTCATTTTACGCCTTTATCAGAAAAGGAACATTTTTAATATTGTATCCTTAATATGTTAATGCATATAATTCTCAGCAGCCATCTTCGATTTTTGGTGGTTGCTATTGGTGCAATTTGAGATTATAGAATGATTTTAAAATAATGTATCTGTAATTCTGAACAGCTCTACTTCAATTTCAAGTTATCTCATTGGAAAATAAAACATTCTGCTTAGGACATTACAAGTGTGATGTTTTTGGCAGCCATCTTCGATTTATCAGCGGCCATGAGCCATATCTTATTTTTTGTATATTTTAGGAACATCAATGTGTGTTTCCCTACAATTGCACCAAATGTCATGTTTATATCACAACAAGAACATTTGTTTATATTTTTATATTAAAATTGTGATTTTGGCGGCCATTTTGGATTTCTGGGTCGTCATGGGCAAAATCTGAGATGGCTCCATATCTGAAAAAATCTACAACTCCACCAATTTTCATGCTTGTATCACAAAGTGAACGAATCGAGAAAATAAATGGAGCTAAGAACCTGGGCTATATATAAAAGTATTGAAACATCACACAACAGCAATTTTACTGGTTTTCTAATATTCAGTTTTGTGAGAGTTAATACAAACATACAGCCCTATTTTGAGCTATGACTATTGAGACAAAGATTAAGTAGGCATTTTACACATACATTTACCAAAATTGTGAAAGAAATGAAAAAAAATAATGTAAAAAGTATTTAAAAAATTGACATCGTCAAGTACAAGAATTCGTGTTTTGAAAGCCTGGTTATTTCTAATTTCATAAACCAGTTTTAGCTAAGCTTATATATGTTTGCTACACACATACAAAACTTCGGTCTACTACATTGGTCCATTACGTGAACATTTTACTTTGTGAAATTAAGCTGTAACTTTTCACTTGACAGTTATGGTTGGGACATGCCATCTCATTATAAATAATAAGGCATTATCTTCACATATTCTTTGACATTTTTTCGTAGAACTATTTCAGATTAATCAGTTTATTTTCAAAGTAGAGTTAAAATGACAATTAGAGTAAGTATAATGTGAAGCCTAAACATATTTGAAAATATTAAATGAAACAGTGCCTGTGCTAGACAAGTCAGGAAACAAAAAAAAAGATTAAACAACCAGGAATTATTGCCGTTATGGTTGGGACAAAAACTGGTATGGTTGGGACATTTGTTTGATGTCTCTTCACTATTTCATCAGATGGAAATATTTAGCTGACATATAAATGAAAGCTGATGTCTAAGGAAAATACTATTGGCTATAAGCAAGATGTTAAGCAATTTCAAAATAAAAATGCTAAAACTGCATGCAGAGTATGAAAGCGTTAGGGTTGGGACAACATGTAGTATGAAAATGACACAAATGCTCACGTCACATTCAAAGACTATGTAACATGTTAGAATTATTTTTAAAAAGCGATGTATGTACTATCTATAAACATTTTTATTGTGTTATAGTAACCTTATTCTAAAATATATTACCATAAAGACGAAATGTGCAGTTTTCTGTAATTTTGGCTTCATTTCACCTATATCAGATAAATGTCGATTTCAACAAAACCGTAGCAAATTGCTGAGTGTGGTCTTTATTTCCTAGTTTGAAAATGAATACCATATTTAAATAACAGCTTTAAAGTGATACTATATGTACATTAGAAACAAGTTGGTTTATACATAGATATGTTATTTGTTTCCGTTAGAATTCTGAGAGTTATGGCTTGAATGAAAAACCACAGATATTTTGCTCTAGGCCATCTGTTCCGCGTCCTACCTTGGCATTTTAAAAATATATCGACACTTATGTGTATATTACACGGTCCGTGAGACAAACGGACAAGTTCAATGAAATAGGTAATAAGATACATAATGAGACCAATAGTAGTAATAAAAAGGCTTGGACTGGACCACTTAATCTCCTGGAGCCCGCCCCACCCCTATGGGGCTGGCCACACCCAACCCAATACAGCAGACTCAACCTTGTTCATACTACTCAGGGTCTGAATATGCTTCCGTATTACTCGGGGCCTGGACCACCCATGATAAACATCTGGAACACTTCACCCCCTGGAGCCCGCCCCCAACCCACGGGTGGACCCCCACGCCACCAGCCCCATTTCACAGACAGGACCATAATGTAAACAATACAAGGGAGAGCCAGTGTTAAACATACGAGGCGAGCTCGGGAACGGCTCACACCCCTGGCCGGCCAAAGGGTTCGCCGTGCCTCCCAGCCTGGTGTACTTGGTCGGGGCAAGTGCGAACATATATCTTGCCCGAAGGTTTTATGTTTTATAAGGTGGAGCCGACGGAACAACAGGCGCTGTCCGGCAGTATGGTGGCGGGTCCTCCCCCGTCGTCAGACACGCGAACAAGCATATTACGTCCCGAGGCGGGCGAGAAGAGTCCTTCTCTCGTCGGCCCGCCCATCCATGACGGGTTTGTGTACGTCGTCATCTCCCAAAAACTGCGGGTGGGCCTTGGACCGGATCGCAAGCTTTAACTCCTGGTACCTGGCAATCTCTTCGACGACTAGTTTGAACTCACTATCTGATATATCGTTGTCGGCTATTGCTTTCGACACGATAACGTTTGTCTTCGACCTCACAAGACCTGCTACTCGGTCGGGCTTGCGACTCTTAGCCTCCAGCTTGCGGGCCATGAGTCTACTCGTCATGCAAAGCAGGCCCGCCCCTGCTGCGACCGCACTCAAGGCGCGGCAAAGACTGTTGACAATAAAGACACACTCCCTCCCGCACACAACGAAACCTGAGGCTAGCGTGGTGTTTACCCCCTCGACGCCATTGACTGCCCGCCTATATGTTTGTGCATGACCTGTCCGTGCCTCTCCTTCAAGCTGGATAATCTGTTGTATGTCGACAATCCTGGTTATCATCCTGGTCAGCCACCACGAACGGCATCTCGGGATATAGGTATTGGGCATTCATCATAAATCAAGCTCGATTAACAATGTGGAGGAGCTCGATGGGTCGGCGATTTTTGTCACGAAGTTAATAACACTCCCGGCGGGAACTTTAATTGGTGTGCCGTCGAAGATAATAAACGCAGATGTGTAGCCCGCATGCTTGGTGACGCCATATTTCTGTTCTGCTCCGTTCAGCGCCAAGTTCAGTCGGACTTCGGCAGTAGCATGCCCCTTAAAGTTGACAGAGCAGACTGACATTCCTAGAACTGTCCCGGACGCTGCCATGGTGTATCCCGTATATATGTTGAGCCAAATGAATACTCGTGGTCCCCCATGCACAGTGCGCACAACTCCTCTGCTCAAGCTGTTATGACGGGCTTAAGAGCTTGCAATCGCTGCACGTGTGCAAGCGCCGTCCCATCATTGATGTCTCTGCCCGCGTTGCGGGAGCCAATGCCGTATATACTCATATATCAAGAACAACTGAAATCGGGAAGTGGTGATTGTCCAATACGCTCCCACTATCATCTCGGACGGATATCTCCAATTCGTGGACGTGCGCCGATTCCAAACGTTTCATCTCGGGGGTTGGGAAATCTACGGTCAGGGTCTCCCCTTAGAAGTAGTCGCTGGCGTGCACAACCTTGAGGATGGTGGATGGGGCCCCATTGACCGAGTTATAGGTGGTGTTCAGCTGCGTGCACACGGAGGGTTTTCGTGTAGGCGAAGCCCACGGACCCGTCGTCGACGTGCTCGCCCCTATTGCCGGAGTATATTATTGTAAAACCGAACCGTACGGCCAACGCCGGGGAGATTGGTACCCTGTTGGCGGGCTCCACGTCAATGTTGAAAGTCCGGTGGTTTTCGAGATTGTGAGGCTGGGTCGGCCATCAAGCTCCGACGCGACACAAGCTTGGAGGGCTCGCGAACTCCAAAGACCGGGGGTCAGTTGTGCGCTAACTGGGCGGCCGTCCTTCTCGTAGCCAACACCCTCATTGTCCCCCACGTTTCGCCAGCCGACCGTGAACGTGATCGATCTGAGGCCGGCGCGTCTCGCCCCGCAGCAGTTATCGATCAGTTTCTGACGCGTGCAAGCCCCGCTTTGAACATTGGTATGCGTAGCAAACATGATTATATCGTTATGGACACCAAGACGTTTGACTTCAATTTTGCTGCTAAGTACCAGCCCGGCGGCGGAGTCTACACCGCCAAGGCAGGCGCCCCTCAGCTGGTACACCCCACCATCCAAGTTCGCAGTTCCACGTGTTTGAAACATATAGGCTGCCCAAGATTACTACCATGGAGGCTGTGAACGGGTGGAAAGCAACACCGATGAAGTTTTGGCAAAACCAGATGATGCCGGGTTTCCTCTGAGGACCATATGGCCGCGGAGAGCCCCTTCCAGAGGGCCGTTCTTAACGTTCACGTGTACTACATCACTAGGCGGATTATGAAAGAATTGCCCGCCGCTAAACCGCAGGACCCCCACTGGGACCCCGTTTCCTTAGCGCGCAGGCGCAAGCCCGCAGTTCCATATTGGGAAGTGAAGCATCGTTCGGTGTCGAGGACGCCATCTCATCTCCGGTAGACCTCCCGGCGGCGATCAAGAAACACCAACTTGAAGGCATTTTACAAAATGCTGGCACCCCAGTGGACTATGGACCACGAGGCCGAACAGGTGGGGCTCATCGTCGCCCTCGTGGCGATCGGGCTAATCGTGCTAGTGTTTTGACCTAAGCCACTCTCGGGCGGCGAACAGTAGGAGGCCAGCGACCGCGACGCCCGCCTATGATCCCAAGCAGTGCGGCAGCCTCTTTTCCGGCTAATTTGACAAGTAGACTGGCGAGGGCTTTCAGCAGCTTTTGACCCACTCCTTGGCTTCGCCGGAAAGGGGCATAGGCGATGGTGCAGGAGTTGGCACAGCAGCGGAACCTCAGCCCGTGATAGCTAAATCTAGGATCGATATATAGTGTCGGCTGAGCGCCGTGAGTATGCTCACTATTGTGACGCCCTGCTCTCTGAACAGCGTGCGAAGACGCCCACCGAGTGTTGTGTCCTCAAGCAGGACCCGCGAGTCAGATTGTTTCGCGGATCCGATTTATTTGGGTGCGGTGCGCCTCACAGTTAGCCGAGGCAGCCTCCAGGCGAGCTTTTCTTTCATCCCGCAGCACCTGCAGGCGTTCATTGATCCGCCGCTTATCTTCGTAAACATGGGCTTCTTCCAGTATTCCTTTTGTAATGCGATATTTTCATCCAACGCCGAGAGTTTGGCGAGGTTGTTCGTTAGCTCGCCCCGGACTGTTTGCATAGCCTTATCGAGTCCCCGGAGTTCGCTGTCGTGCTGAATGTCGCATTATTACTGGACGAGGCTCCCATTGTGCAAATAGCATAGATGGCTACACGCGGGACCTCGCTGAGCTCAACTGTTTCCATTTCGACGTCAGCCCAGCCTACCTCGGTTGGCCGCCTGCAGGGCCTCTACAGCACGGGCGGGCATAGGTCTTTTTTGACACTCTTGACATTCGGCCTCTTCCAACCCATGAATCCGACGCTGTCCTGTATAGCTTTACTGCCACCCCGATGCCCAAAAAATACTAATGAATGCTAGGGGTTTCCACTTCCTGCTGACGTTCGGTAAGTCCTTCAGTCGTAACACCCTGCCGGTTTCAGGGTCCATTTCTAAATTTTCGTAGCGACGGCGACCAGCAGATGGAATCATACCATCGTTTTCCCAGTCGTTGTAGTAGTCATGCTGCGCAGCCATATTGCCATCCCAGGGCCGCCCACACCTGTGTTAATCGCTCGCGGCCGTTCCTGTCGGATCTATAAGAGGCGTTTCCTTGGTCGCGTTGTCTTTCGACGTGTTCGTGTCGTCGACGGCGACGTTCTCATCTCGGTTGTCGGTAGTGAGATCTTTCATATCGAAATCGGCCATCGTTCCAATATGATTGCTGTATTGAACAAAAAAAACTGACGGGTTCAATACAATTGCTGGAATAATGTCTTCAAATCAATACGGGCGCAACGTCAACCCATACCGCAGGTTGTGGGAGCCCTTCGGTGTAAAAGGCATGGGACAGAGCGTGGTCATTACGAATAACCCCTTGACGATCGACCAGAAACAGCAGCTCTTGGTCCGCTTCCCCAACCTTGGAACGACGCCATTTTGCCAGGGACTGTCCGCCTCGCTTTCACTATCTCACTGACGTCCACAGACGCGGACCGAAATGTCGTTCATCGTCAAGAAGACCAAGATAAACATGTCTGGTAATGAGGTTATGTCAATCGATGATAGCGATGTGTATTACTGCTATTGTGACCCGTGGAAGACCGCAGAGAAGCGTGAAAATGCGGCATAATAAGGGTATTGATACCAGTAGCCGAAATAACGTAAACAGGCTTAGCATCGGGGCTGGTAACGGGGCAATCAATTTTGCGGCTGACAGCGCAATTGCGACTGCTTACGGCAACCGCTTCTACTACATCCCACTCGATGTTGAGCTACTGGAGAGCCACATGCCATATGTCAGAGCACTTTGACGGTCCGCCTCGAATACGAACCTACGTTCACACCTACTATGGTCGAGTTCTCAAATCCACTGACGTGGAATCGACAATTTCGATCGAAAATTTCATTGGAGTACCACATGGTCACGATGCCTGAACTCGCGCGATTGATTAGAGCCCAGTATACCGGGTGGGTTGCTATACTTTATAACCGAGTTATTCGCCATCGCAAGATGACGAAAGATAAAAGCGACACATTATGAAATATTAATATCAACGTCCCCGCCCGCTCGATGAAATGCATACTGATACTGTTCGAGGATGCTCGGATCGCGCTCTGAGCTAGAAAAAGCGACATATTTTATAACCCTAAAATCACCAAGGTCGAGGTGACAATAGAGTGAGTCCCCAACCAGCTCTACAACCAGGGCATTCGCGCACACCAACAGTGGGACGAGACCAAAAGGCATTTTTATGCTAGCTCCAAGCGCGCTCCAGAGGTTGCCGCAGTGTTCTGACGTCTCTCGTGCAGAGTTGCATGCTTCGAAGTACGCGCTATGGCTAGACATGCGAACCAGTGATGACGACAAACTCGTATTGTGCGCCGAGTGGAGAATGCCTCCGAGGGTTTGACGATCCAGATAGCCGAAGATGCAGACGGCGATGGACCATTGAACGTATACCTGTATCGCATCACAGATGCGCAACTGAACATCGAAGATGGCCGATTCATCTCAGTTTTATATTAAGGACGCCCACCTCTGCCATAATATGTGGACAGACTGGATGCGGAAAAACAGTTTTCATCCTGAACATGCTCGAGGGACCCTACCGACCGCGATGTCTTTCAACACATTGTGGTCATGTGTCCCACTGTGCGGCGAAACAAGACTTATCAGCAGCGCCCATTGATCGGAGCTGACCCTGAGGTCTACGTCGTTCACCCCGTTGACAGGCTTCATGATTACCTGCGGGCCTTCTACCAATTATTTCAGGGCGAGCCCACCCTGTACGTGATTGACGACTGCTCAGCCAAGGCAGCGATGACCAAAATGAAGAGCATGCTCTGTGAGCTCGCATTTTCGGGTCGGCATGTGGAGCAAAGCTGTCCTCAAGGATCTGCGCTAGCAAACGAAATGGGTAGCCCTCTTTCACTGCAAGAAACTAAGCACACCAAGCTTCTGTTAAAGACTGGTCCACCAGCTGCTTACAACGTGCTAAACGCAGCTTAGCGTGTGATAAGGACTATTTGGCTGCAGCTAAAATATGCGGGAAGCACTTTGTTGTTCCGCCACAAGCATAACAGTGATCATATTTTTCGGGTGGTTCGCTTGGCAATATATTATACTTAGGAAGCGAGTCAGAATAGCACTACATACAATGAACTGCGACAAACTTCTCGATCAGATGCTGTAAGCCTCGACCGTCGGGGCTGCTGTCGAAACGGCGGCCGCCGACCCGGCTGTCGGAACGACAGAAACTTCAGAGCGGCGCCAACGGCTCGCTGCACTGGCTGTAAGGTGGTTGGCCGAGCAGTATCTAGGGCGACATCTCACAGCCGACCAGGTTGATAATATGGCAGACGCAGCAAGTATGTTTCTGCCAATCCAGAATCAATAGGGATTGGTTTACGACCTCGAGACTGACCATTTTGTTGGACATGCACTAAGTTCAGTTTGCTGCGTAATTTATCACAAGTTTGGTATGTTCTTAGCACCGCTGACAACTCCGTTAACCACAGCTAAGCACTACCATTTTGGACACGTATGCCCACGGACTATACCGGACAGCTCAGGAAATGTCGACACCGGAGGGGCATGAAGCGCTTCAAAGAGTGACTGGCGCGACGGAGACAGGGCTGGACCAGCTGTCGGCCCGACAACGTAAATACCATAAACTACAGGCAACATGGCGAGCAGGGGCTGCAACCGAACAGTTGCTAGTCCACTCGCAAGGCGGAACTCCTGCGGAACCACAGCGGAAATATTGCTGCGTCTTCTGTTCTGTGTGTTGCTCTTCGTGGGGTCGAGCTCGGGACCATCGAACTTGGTGGTGACGGCCTCGAAGTCCGCATAGGTGATGTAGGGGCTGGGAGCTGTTTGTGGTGGTTTGTGAAGATCAGTTTGTTGTTCCTCTGCGCTGGCATCTCACAACCATCTGCCCGATCTTGCGGTACTCGGGATTGTGTCTTCCCTTGAGTAACCGTGGAGGCATCTCTCACAGAGAATGTGTAATGTGTAATGAGATTTACCCGCCTTATCAATCAGAAGTAGGTTGATTCTATGCATATCTGATTGCTTGTTGAGCTGGTGGACGGTGACACCTTTATCCCAGCCGAAGACGTTTATGGTCAGGTTGTTCCGTTTTTCGACCCTCGAGATCTGTGTTGACAAGTCTGAGTGGGATACTTGGAGGGTCTGTCCACATGGTCATGAGCAGGAAACAGGGCTGACCGGAGTGCCCATCTGAGACAGTGGTCATCTTTGTTTTTAACATTAACTATGGCCTTCTTATGCGTCACTGCCGCTGATAGCGGGATGTAGGAGCCTCCTCTCAGTGGCTGATACCTGGCGATATCCAACCATAGAGTGGTGACTCAACAACCCATCCTGAGCCTCTGTGTCCATTTTCGAGCATCTCCAGGCGGCTTGGGAAGGCCTTGTCTAGCTCCTCGTATATATCACCAACCTATAGGAGAGCCTCCTGCCTGTGACGGAGCACAGGGTATGCGTACTCATCACTACCATCTGGCCCGGGCTTGAGTAATCGCCTCTTCACCGCTTCCGCGATGGGCTCATCCATGATATTCATTGAGAGGGTCGGGTTCCTGCATTTCTGCAAGCAGCTGCTCGATGAATTCATCTTTAGTAGCCATGCTGGATGGGTATACCTAACAGGGCATACGTTTCCAAATGCACCATCGCTTGCTATTTCGAGATTCGGCTGATTTCTGGGGCAGTTAAACGGTGGTCGTATAGGAACGCCGTTGTTATACTGTTATTTACCTTAGCAACCGGTCGGCCATTTTGTTTCCGGTCGGCCATCTTGTTTTTGAGATTTACTAGACTATGTTTAAAAAGATTTTGATCAGTACCCAGCCGCGAACTCACAACGTACATCTTCGTAGAGCAGCGACTTAGATCACACGACAACCGAGTGAGTTATACTACATAAACCCAGAAGTTATATATAAACACTACCTAGTGTTGTGCAATACTGGCTATATTAGTGTATACTGTTATGTAGTTTTTGCATTTTCTTGCTACATTCTTTAACCGATGTTTGTTGTCATCTTTAGACCACGAAGAACAAACCTAGGGTTGGTTCCATTTTGTTTCGACAATTCCTTTGGTCGCCATCTTTGATTTTAAAATGGCTACCCTGAACTGCTATATTTATTATATATATACACTTCTAATACAGGTATAAGATTGATTCGTCTTTTGGTAATACTCATATTTTAGCCACAAACAACAACTCCAGTGTTATTTTCATTTATAACAACCCCCATGGGCTACTGTGTGCATGCAGAAATTTTCTTAATTATGGATACAGTGCTTTAAATGAGTTTCATCACCATCTGCATTAGAGTCTCCATCTTGTTTGGTTCATGAAAGGCAGTGCTGGCACAATCACACTCAAAATGCGGGCAATTGCTTGCATAAACTATATATCCTATACAAACTTGTATGCGGGAAAGTGTAAAAGAACTGTCGAAAATGCAGTATTTGTGTGATTAAATGACTTTTCGGCATTAAAACGCCATTTGCACATGTTCAGTATGTGCAGACGACGTGATTAAAATTTCAGATCGATTGCCAAAGCCCTGTTGGAGAGGTTTAATACACTCTATACATAATACAGAATGGTATGCAGGAAACTGTAGAAAAATGGCCACGTTGAAAAGGCAGTAGTGTTCCATGGTCAGTATTATTATTTACGATTACCATATGGTCTTAACATATCATACCTCCTGTGTAAATATAAAAGTGATCAATATATTAATGGTTCAAATTGCGTTTCACTTGCTGAAATTGTCATAGTATGACTTGAAACACACAGCCAGAGACACTGCATTATGGTGTGCCGCAAAGGCAAGCCAATGGCTAATGCTTCCATATCATTGTTCTCGCAGAAAACTAATATGCTCTGATTGAACATGAATAATGAGGCATGTTATTTGACCGGAAACGGTTTCGTTATGTGTACGGACTAACTGTTCCAATTTGATTAAGATCACTTGCCTCTCATATCCATGAACTAAATACTCTATTCATGTCGTCAGAGATTACATGATATTTTACTGCCGCTGAAGCAATATGACCTGTCAATGAAACACGTTTCGGGCAAAAACATACTAGTTACTGATACTGAGTCAGTAACAGACATATATTCTAACTTGGTTAAGGGTATGAATTCACCGGTACATGTAGTATTAGCGAACTTGCCTGTCAGTGGTAATGAGTTGCAAGAAATTTCAAACTTGTAAGATGCACAATTGATTCTACTAGAAAAACGAGTCTACTGGAATAACTAAATTTCAGAATACAATGTTCACATAAAATAGTGACGTTATGGGATTACAGAGATAAACTGAAAGTATCTAAACACATAATTCTGACTCATCTCGAGTCCATAATTTTGCAAGCCGGTCGTGCACAATGGTCATCTCCGCATTCAGACATGTCTTAGACGAGGGCAAGATACTGGTACAATGGTAGGAAGATGTTCAATTGAAGATACAAACTGAAATGCCAAAGAAACTCTGATATCACACTGTGTACCAGCCCCCCCCCCCCCCACCCCTGACAAACTTGCTACACGCATTTCCACATGGAATGAGAGGGAATCGATGGTATCTGTTGACAACAACAGTTACACAGCATGAAATCCAAAATGGCCATTATACAGTTGAAAGGGATTTACAGTAAGCATAGTGTACCAAGTTCACATGTGTCAGATGAAGTCAGTAATTTGCCTACCAGGAAGTTCCTGATTTTACAAAACAATGGGATTTCCTTAATGTCACATGCTCTGTGTAGCCAAGGTCCAGTGAGTTAGCTGAGCGAACAGTAATTATTGAGATACACAGTTTCATAAAAACAAAAGGTGAATGTACAAACCTATATTTGGGAATACTGGAATATCGAAACTCCCATAACCGGCACGGAATGGTCACCTGCACAGTTATTGATGGGACAGCGGCTTCAATCCAGAGTATTGACCACTTGTTAGCAGGTATTTCCAATACATGTTTCGATCTGTGACAAGATCAGATCCAGTCATCAACAGAGCAAGAAGCGCTATGATAAAAGCATAGAAGCTTTACAATTAAAAGAGCTCATCATTGGAGACCAAGTTGGACTCCATAATGACAGCAAACTGTTGAGACCAGTTATAGTCTGATAGTGCAATGCCAGTTCTTACAGACTGCAGATGGTGCATCATATCGCCGTAACAGACGCTTTCACATAAAGCACTGGAGTATTTACCGTTGCAATGCAATATACAATACCATAACATACACTTTATTGGACAAAATGGATGGCTTGCCATATTTGCAACTTCTTATTTTAAAAGAAAACACACGGGTAGTCAAGATATCATTTATGAAACATAACTGTAAGCCACTGCAATACGTGATACATGTACATTGTACATGTAAATACGTAATACAACTATATGTAATATAAGTAAATCCTTAAAGTGGCAATGTATGTGACACACATATTTCCAGCGGCCATTTTGATGATAATGGTGTCTGGTACCACAGTACTAGTTAGCAAGAATCTCAACAGTTTGTGTTCATTGTATTATGAGTATAAGCAGAAGAAACTTGCAAGCTATCACCACTGCATTAAACTTGTATAATTCATATTAGATTGTCAAGTTTAAATGGCGGCCATTTTACAAATAATATGGCCGCCATTTTAAAATATACTGAAATAATTATGCCAATATTTCTTATCCATAATAAATAATAATAAAAAACACCACATATAACGTTGACGTTAAATATAAATTAATTTCATGGCGGCTATTTTGAAATTCAAAATGTCGGCCATGCGACTCTAAAAAGAATGAAACCAACTTCAGTTTTTTATATGTTGTATATAAATATGTTTTCAAGCAGACACACACGTTCCAATCACAATATCATTTGAAAGAACATCACTACAGCCACAGAAGTACTAGAATGTGTAACAAATTTCTGATGTGGCGATGCACATTAACACACTTAGTTTCGGTGGCCAGTTTGGAGATAAAGATTGCTCATATCATATCACCTGTTATAAATAATCTCAGCTGACTGTGTTCAAAGAAATACGAGTATAACCAGAAAGAAAATGCAAAATCTTACCACGATATTCAAAAATGTTAAACCAATACTGGACTTCCAATTTTGAAATGGTGGCCATTTTGAAAACCAAAATGGCTGGTATCTCAAAATGAATTGAACTCATTCTGCCAATATTTCTTGTTCATAATAATGTGTTTTCAGCTGCAAAAACAGCAAACATAATGACTTTGACCTCAAAATATAAATGTCAATGGTGGCCATTTTGAATTACCCCAGTTATGTTGTATGTAGTTTATAGATGAAAATTACGGTGGCACAGAGGGGACATGAAAATATGTTTTACTTTCGCGTGAGCACGCAAGAGCTATCGCGTGCGCACTCGATAGATATCGCGTGCGCACGCGATAGCTACTGCGTGCGCACTCGAAAGTAAAAAATATGTCCATGTCCCCTCTGTGCCACGGTAGAAAACAAACCTTGGTTCAAACAATGTAGCAAAATAATTCACAAAACCTTAAATAACGATATAGCGCCTCGTGGGTTTACCACTGGCTCTCCCTTGTATTGTTGTTCATGCTATAATAATTCGCAAGCGGTATGGTCCTGTCTGGGAAAGGGGGCTGGTGGGGTGGGGGTCCGCGGGCGGGCTCAAGGGGGTGAAGTGGCCCAGATGTTTATCATGGGTGGTCCTGGCCCCGAGCAATGTAGTAGTATATCCAGACCCCGAGTAGTATAACAAGGTTGAGCCTGGTGTATTGCGTGGTCTGTGGCCCGCCCCGTGGGGTGGGGGCGGGCTACAGGATGTGAAGTGGTCCAGTCCCAGCCTTTTTATTACTACTCCAATGTACCCACATAAACAAAAGGGAAATGCGTAGAAATTCCACTACAATATATAAATCCGTGGATTGTCAGGTTATTGAGGAAATGAGAGACGATCCGGGGCCATGTGTTCAATGGCTACATTGGGTCTTTAGTAAATGACTAGCCCATCACCGCCACAGAGAGTACACATATTTAAACATTGTGTGGCTGCCACTGGGGAAATCTCCCCGATGGGCCTTGCAACCTGTGTAGATCCAGGTCAGCCAATGGATCTACACTGCTCGCCACTCCCATATGTTGTGTTACAGATTACGGTCAGTGCGGGATTTCCGACAAATACATCATGGCCTCCTCCGGCAACGCCATACCAGTGAGTATCTTACTGGACTGGGTGGTCCGGGTGGTGGTGGGTGGTGTGGCCCAATGGTGGGTGGGGTGGCCCAATGGTGGAGTGGGGTGGTCCAATGTTGGGTAGGGTGGCCCAATGGTGGGTGGGGTGGCCCAATGGTGGGGGGTGGCCCAATGGTGGAATGGAGTGGCCCAATGGTGGGATGGCCCAATGGTGGAGTGGCCCAATGGTGGGGTGGTGTGGCCCAATGGTGGAGTGGGGTGGCCAAATGCTGGGGTGGGATGGTCCAATGGTGGATGGGTTGGCCCAATAGTGGGGTGGGTGGTCCAATGGTTGGGTGGGGAGGTGGTGGTGGTGTGGGGTGGCCCAATGGTGGAATGGGGTGGGGTTGTACAATGGTGGGGTGGAGTGGCGCAATGGTGGGGTGGGCAGGTAGGGTGGGGTGGCCCAATGGTGGAATGGGGTGGGGTTACCAAATGGTGGTGTTGGGTGGCCCAATGGTGGGGTGGTGTGGCCCATTGGTGGAATGGGGTGGTGTAGCCCAATGGTGGGGCGGGGTGCCCCAATGGTGGGGAGGGGTGGTGTGGTGCAATGGTGGAGTAATGTGGCCTAATTGTGGCGTAGGGTGGGGTGGCCCAATGGTGGGTGGGGTGGTGTGGTGCAATGGTGGAGTAATGTGGCCTAATTGTGGCGTAGGGTGGGGTGGCCCAATGGTGGTGGGTGGGGCCCTGGCCCAATGGTGGGGTTGGAGTGGCCCAATGGTGGAGTTGGGCTGGCCCAATGGGGGGGGGGGAGATGCGATGCGTGTGAAGCCTAATGAACTTTCCTCTATGATACCTCTATCATGATTTCTGGGCTCTAAGGGAAGGAGGTTTCTCCTGTTTTAGTCCAAAATCTTGCAGTATTTCTTCGGTTACTTGGATTGGTTCATTCTTACATAGTGTATACAGCATATTTAGGGTACATGTTTGTGGTTCAAATGTCACAGTTGGTAATATATACGTATATATTATACATGTACATATATATCATGGTTAAAACTGGTATATAATTTATTCCGTCAACACAGTGCGTATGTGCCGTATGTAAAACACGTTGCCGTGAAACATTCTTGGTATCCTGTCAATACGATTTGGAGATGCGGCTGGGGTTATTTTTTAGCATTTTAAAGTTATTTGTAATGTTGACGGGATAAATAGAATAGTAGTTTAGTGCCGTGAATGGGAAAATATATGGCGCGGCACGGAAACACAGAGCCTCGCCCATCCCGTTTACTAAGCCTTGCCAGCTGTTTTTCCCATTCACGGCACTAACCTACTATTCTCTATATCAAGGTTCTAGCAGTAGTCCAACTTTGACTTAAAGTCATATGTGTCTTTAGCATTCAAAGCTTATTGAGGGAGTGAATTCCAATAATTGATTATTGAGAATTTGTGTAACTGGAATGATGTTGTACAGCGTGGTTTAGCCAGCTTATAGCCATGCCCACGGGTCGTAGAACGACATAATGTAAACACTCTTTTTGAAGGAATGTCTTCTAATCCACGAATTATTTTAAAAGTCTGTATCATATCCCTCCTTCGGTGACATAATGTCGGTAGCTTGAGTTGTTTCAATATCTTCATATTCATATTCGACTTGCATATTCGACTTGCACTTCTAAGTCGCCCTGCTTTACAGCCGAAACTTTCGGGTCTAAAATCCCATAAGCCCAATTTCACCCGCCACAACTAGAAAGTAGATGGAATGCCTGTGCACATGTTATTTGTGTTTTTTTTAGAACTCGTGGCCGTGGCTGGGGTGGGTGAGCGTGAACACGAAGCGGGCGCCCCGCGCATGTGGCGGGACGCTGGTCTGTAGCCGCTACTTCGTCACGGCCGCCCACTGCCTGCACACCGTCGACAAACGAGGCCGTACCTTTCTTGTCCGGGCCAAGCGGGTACGTACACGAAGAGGAATGCGGGTTCGAGATTGTGGGTATCTGATGTAATCTCCATACACGTCTAGTAGCCGATTTCACCAAAATTGAAAAGTATACTTATCTTGCTAAGTACACGTTGAGGGTGAAATTTTGAGGATGCATTTATTAATATGTTCTGACCAAATTATTGTACTGCATTTATTACATTATCACAGACAGTTTGGCTGTGATAATGTAATACATTCAGTATACTCGTTCTGCATACTGTTATGCAGTCGTTTGTTGTACATGAAACAATACATTTCGGAAAACATAACTGATTACTCCCTCAAAGTATACCTAGCTAGATAAGTATGATTAGCAAATGTGGTGAAATCGGCTACTTGTACGTATATGGAATTACAGACGGACGTGGAATTTGAACGAAGGTGAACGTGAATTGGTTTCATGCCCACTCAGTAGGCTCAACATGTTCTTTATGGGAATTAAATAAGTGTATAATTGTGTCACTATTCTACCAGTTCTAAAAATGACGAATGTTCGCTATACAGATATAATCAGTTAGTAATATGTATTTTACTGATAGTGACGCGAGGTGGTATCAGGATATTTGTATATGCAAATGAGGCATGATATTTTTTTAATTATTTATACTAAATATAAAAATAAATACAGAGAATAAATAGCCCGTTAACACTTCAAAGAAACACGGTTTTCGCCCCGATATCAGTGTGGAAATTTACGTATATAAAAGTTAGAATAATGACGATCAATACTTAGGGTACTTGTGAATGAATGTTTATTTTGACAGAAAATGTCTCACTCGATGATGTCTGATATAAATATAAAAGTTTGTGCCTACTGAGTGGGTATGTACATTTAACGTCCCATGAACAGCTAATGTCACATATAGACGGGACCAGTAGGATCGAACTACTGTGCAAGTAGTTTTCACGCATTGGGTGAGGATTGAACTCACAAACTCCGGTTTTGAAGTCCAATGACATAGCCCCTAGGCCACGGCCCATGCCGGATTTTGAACGAAGCCATATGAAGATGAGTTCAGGTCATAGAGTGTGTTACGGTAGTTGTACCCTTCTTGTGGCCCCATGTAAAGTCAATGGAAATCTAATAAAAACCCTTCTAATAAAATAATAGATAAATACATAAATTAACCATATGGATGCGTTCAGTAAGTCTTTATGCAGATACTGCTACCAATAGAAATTCACACACACCTGTAATATCCAGATAACAGACCAATTGTGATGTACATGTAGCACATGCATATTTACGTCTCTACACATGTGTGTAGAATCCAAATTGTACATGTAAAATGTGTTTATTATGTTCTCACTACATAATAAGGTGTGATATCCTTGCTGGCAGCATCGGAATAAAGACTTATTGAATACATATACATGTATATGATTTATTTGTAAAAGTAGCTATCGGTTTATTAGTAGTTTTTTATTACATTTCCATAGACTTTAAGTTGGCACATGTAATAATGGTACAAGAACCTTAAGTAGTTGTGATAAACGTAACTCCGTGCAACGAAAAACGTAGGGCTGGTCAATGACCAACTCTGCACCCATACATTCGGCGTGTTTCGGCTTTCATCGATATAAATAGTTTCATATATATATATATATATATAGTTATACCGATGAAAGCCGAAACACGCCGAATGCCTGTGCTCTGCACTACATTGTAAAATTGAGAAGTCGTATCTTCGACGAACAAACAAACAAACAGATCGTGGTATACCTGAGTGACCACAGCCTGTACAAGAATGACAACACGGAAGTCATGGTCAAAGTCCGACGGGTACACATCCACCCGAACTACACGGGCGATGTCACTGAGTACGGCGTCAGGGACTACGACGTCGCCATACTCGACTTCGGCATCCGAATCGAAAAGCAGCTGGCACTCAACCAGCAACTACGTCCTATCTGTGTGGCCAGCAACCTGACTGGGCCGGGTATGTATACGAATTCGTATGTCAGTGTGACTGGAGAAATGGGGCTTACTGTTACACATCCATTACAGGATTCTCAAAAAATATTAACGTCAGGTCAACAAACTCAGACGTGGTATATTAATGTGATGAAAACAAGCCATAGGACGTTGTTGTTTAACAACTTTAGAATATGTTGCACCAACTTGTATTTTTGTATATTCCATATTATTTGTGGTGTGTGCCAAAGGCAACAAGAGGTAAACTGACTGATGGCTTGCACACACTAAGATGACCGACACTCTCCATGTGCCGTATAGTATACAGTAACAAGCTATAGATGTCCACATAAATGTTATACATATATCCCATCACATTTAGGAATCAATTATGATTGAATCGAATGATGATCAGGGGCTACACGAGTCCTTAACAATGATCTATGTAATAACAACTTAAACCACATACTTGTGACAGTGGATATGTTTTTGAAAATGCACACTGAGCGTATTGAAATGTTCCTATTTTACCAAAATTGCAAAGTATACTTTTCTAGCAAGGTATACTTTGAGGGAGAAATTTTCAATTTAAGGATAAATTAATTAATTTTTATTATACTGAATTTATTACATTATCACAGCCAAAATGGCTGTGATAATGTAATAATTTCAGTATAATAATTCTGCATATTTTGAATCATCACATATATGCAGTCGTTAGTTCTGTATGAAATAATGCATTTCCGGAAAAATAAATGCTTAATCCCTCAACGTATACTTTGCTAGAAAAGTATACTTTGCAATGTTGGTGAAATAGGCACAAGGTACAAGAGAGTACCGCCCCTTATCGACTAATAAATTACTATCGGGCGATGCTGACTTGACAGGCTCTGATAACAAAATATCAGGCTTGTATAAGCTACCATTAAAGTGGGAACTACATTGGGCTTACAAATAATTCCGTATAATTTGTTTGTTAAAATCAAACTCTCTCTTGATTTTGTTATTCGGGTGGAAATTTATTCACGCACAATATGGCCGCCAAATTCAAAATGGCCACCATAATAACAATAATAAGAGTACAATGTAAACACATGCACAACTACTGTTCATTTGAACATGTTTTATACTTTAATATATTGCACAGCACATTTAGCATTCATATTAGCCATTGGTATTAATACATGCGTCCCAGTTTTGACAAATTGGGGCTGATTACATTTTCACCAGTATGAAATTGACCGTTTTTGTAGTAAATGCATTCATGAGAGTGTGTGTCTCTCCAACAATATTTAACGTATTTTCGGGCTACTACCAGGCTGGCTGGTCTACAAGATCTGATCTTTAGCTGAGAAAATATAATTTTCCTTGGGCGTGCCTCGCCTGTGATTGGTCTACCAATGATCAAATGAAATGATTATTACAATGATTGCTTTACGACGAGAATCAAGACATGTATTTAACAATAATTAACTACATAAACAATCTATATCTGGACAATACCAGATAAAGGCGGCTGAGCTGAAGTAAGGATCAGCTGTGCTGTTATAAACTATATGCTGGACTATATGCTGGACTATATGCTGGGAGTATAGCTCGTATGTCGTCTATCACTAATTTGACACTATATCTCAGCCTATATGCTGTAGCCCATTTCACTAACATTGCAAAGTATATTTTTCTACCAAAGTATACTTTGAGGGAGTAATCATTTATTTTCCTTGAAATGCATTATGTCATATAGAACTAATGACTGCATATATTTGATGATTACACGTATGCATAATTATTATACTGAATTTATTACATTATAACAGCCAAAATGGCTGTGATAATGTTATAAAGTCAGTATAATAAAAATTAATAAATTTATCCTAAAATTGGAAATTGCTCCCTCAAAGTATACTTTGCTAGAAAAGTATACTTTGCAATGTTGATGAAATAGGCTACTGGAAGTGCTACTGGAAGTGCAGTTCGCTGCTGAGCTATCAGTACTCTGGTACAATGAAACCCTATCGCATGCGCACGCGAAAGCTAAAACGTAAAAACTATTTCCATGTCCCCTCTGTGCCACCGTAAGTTCTCAACCTAATAGCTGGGAGTACAGCTCGTCGCTGAGCTATCAACACTCTGGTATTAAGTTTCGGACTATGTGCTGGGTATGTAGCTCAACTCCCTTATCTGAGCTATCAATTATATATCTCAGCCTATATGCTGGGAATACCGCTCATCTCTGAGCTATGTACGCACTGATAGCTCAGCATATTGCCGAGCACGGCTCCAGCTGACTAGCTGCGCGAATTAGTTAAATTTGAGAATAATGTTTTACACTGCTTAGCACAGCTCCTGGCCTCAACATTCAACGATGTTTGATAAACGGAATGCATGTCTAAACAACTTCGAGATGCGTGTGACCAGCAGCGTCAAGTTGCAACACTTGCTCAGCTGAAATGGAGAGCGTTCGGCTATATAGTTGGGCGTATGGTGGCGTACGCCTCACACCGTCGAGCTATACCAGACTGTTCGCTGAGCTAAGCATACGACCATCGGTTCCCTGTCCTAATCCACCCTTAGCTCTTGTCCAGTGAACGCAATGCTCAGTTCTGAACTACTGGCGATGGATTCTGCCAAGTGAACTGAAGGCGCTCTGCTATGTTGACTGTGTGAAACACAAAGCCAAACATACCAGCGAAACCCTTTTCACAGCTGGTGCCCTTTCTGTGAACGGTTCCCGGTCTCTGTTATAGTGACGCGTACGCAACAAAGACAAAATACCAGACCACTCACCAACGATCGAAATTCTACGCCATAAATTAAATAATAATATGAAATAGTTACAACCTATGACGGGCGACGTTAGTGTATGAAAGTAAATTTACCAATTGATAGCTTTACCATGATGTTAGTATGCTATAAACGGTACCGTAGTATATTTTAGTATTGCAGAGCTACTTCGCGCAGCTACCACGGTGTTACAGCTTCTCTATTATAATTAAATGGTGTCATTGGCGCACTTCTCTTATTTGAAGCAATAATACAATTTAGATATTTCCTTTTCATATATAGTACATTAATAGCCTAGGCATTAGATAAACTGTATTAGTACATTTACGATCATTTTAAGAAAAAATAACAAGGATAAGCATCTTCAGTGATATTATTCCCAATTTTCGCAATCTCAATCTTCATTGATCACGACTGTCACTTAGAGAGTTATACACATTTTGCCCATTGTATCAATTGTGTTTACATTTACTTTTGATTTACCCAGTGCTGTGTCAGATGTGTTTGTATCCTGGACTACAGCAACAGGTGCACTAGACGCACGCTTGCAATGTATACTTTGTTCTGTAACTCACATCAGTGAAGTTAAGTGCAACGTGGCGGCTATAGAAATTCCCCAGGTGCGTCCTTCCAGTGAAGCTATTATTTTCTCGATCGCTGGTGTTCTTTGAGCACATTTCGACTATTTTCGTATTAGTGGTGTCCTTTTTACGTACAGCATCACTTCATCCGTTCGTATGAGGTACTTGTATCATGGACTGTGAATACAGCACAGGCCGTGACACAACCGAACAGGCGCAATAAAACAGCAGTTGCAATGCATACATGTTTCTGTTAGTCATGTCCACAGAGTAGCATGGATCGCTTGACTATGTCTTGTAAACAAAATCACAACAGGTGCGATATTCTACCTAATGATGTTGAGAGAAATATTACGGTTTATATCCAATTATCTTGAGATAGAGAGAGAGAGAGAGAGAGAGGGGGTGTGGAAGGGGAGGGAGAGGGAGAGAGAGAGAGAGATAGAGAGAGAGACAGAGAGAGAGAGAGAGAGAGAGTAGAGAGAGAGAGAAGAGAGAGAGAGAGAGAGAGAGAGAGAGAGAGAGAGAGAAGAGAGAGAGAGAGAGAGATGAGAGAGAGTGAGAGGGGGGGGTGGCGATATACATTGTGGTTTCTACATGTAGGTAATGATAGAGAAACAGAGAGAGAGAGAGAGAGAGAGAGAGAGAGATAGAGAGAGAGACAGAGAGAGAGAGAGAGAGAGAGAGAGACAGAGTCAGACAGAGATACATAGAGAGAGAAAGAGAGACAGGCATATAGAGACACAGAGAGACATGGGTGTGGGAGAGAGTGTTGTTAACATGATTTAGGACAACAACACAAAATATTTTGTGCGCACGCAATAGCAATGAAATATTTCAATGTCCTCTCTGAACCACCGTAAAATTCAGCTAATGAAGCCGAAATATATATTTAATGTATGGTGTTTCTTAGCCCGCAGCAGAATATTCATTTGTATTAAATCATAATACCAGCAATTTCACGGTGCTAGAGTGAAACTGTGTACCGTACTATAGCAAGTGACGAGAATATAAAAGATCGATTGGCTCAGCTGTTTACGATAATTATTACCGAAAAAACATCGATAATGCAATATCGACATACAGTAGGTGAACAGAAGTAATTTCCCACCTATTGAAATCCCATATACTTACGTTTATATGTAACTGTGCTTGTTAGCAAGTTACATCAAACATACATTAAAGATTTTAATGAAATAAAATGCAAAGAGAAGCCATTAGATTTGCGCAGAATTTGATTCATATGTGTATTCAAAATTCAAAGTAGTATATGCAAGATGTATGCAATGTATGGATCTTTTTGGAAATGCTGTTCCCATTGACTCTCAAAAAGTGACGTCAATTAATTACGCCATATTTAAATACAAATATTTATTTATGACACTGTTTGTGATCACCAGTAACCAAAACATTCATATTCTGTGTACATCTATTGTCGTTTCAAAAACTTTATATTTCATTTAAATTGATAAAGTATTTGCTGAGCTACATATTTGAGAGTAAATATGGAAATACATGTACGTCTATTGGATTTTAACTTTCGGGATATTACTTCTGTCCACCTACTGTACGTTTGTACAACGCTGTGCATCGCCAGACGGCCCTAGGATAAGTCCATATTGCTGGCTCAAACCTTACTGAAAGCGCCTATAAGATTGCACAAGACACCGATTGTGGCGATAAGGCCACTCCAGCTATATTTTGCCCATTAACAACCGTACTTTATGGGCACATAAGCATTTATCACTATTTAGAGAAAATCGCATTTTGCGGTTTTCAACCTGCAGTATATATTTAGTCGCTGATGTACAGTAATCAGGTTCTTTGCAGTCACTATTCCACAAAAATGATAGTTGATCATTTGTTATATTCATTATCATTTTCATTATTTGGATATGCACAAGTATACATGTGCAGTCAAACCTGCTAGATCCGAATACACAATTGTACAATTGCTACAGAAACGTGGAAACTTTAGACTATATAGTTTGTATTATTATCAATTGGTGTATTGTGTATTATATCTACTTTTATTTGCTATACAAATGAATATGGCTATTCACTAATAAATACAATAAACATTTAATAATTATGTGTTTTCATACTCCGAAACTTTCAAAGCAATCTACGATGAAACACAAGTGCATCCTGTTAGTACCACCTGACATGCTTCAATAGGATATGCATGCCTGTCTATTTTATTCATATACATATTGGCACAGTTATATCTACTAGTTATGCATCATCACAATATCAGCTTTTTTCAAAGGTCGGTAATATAATACAGAAATGATGTAGAAAGTTATCAAACACCATCAACGCAATTGTGGAAGTGATCACATGTGTTTAGTTAAATAAATCATGTGAAAAATGATTTCTAGATTTTTGCATCACATACAGTAAATATTGTCCATACCATTATGTATATTTTCTGATGGATAATCCAATATCCTATTAAAATAGAGCTGACGATGTATTTATTATAGGACAGATGCCAGGGGGTGTAGATAGTTCATATATTTCAGTGTATTTTGTATGAACAAGATGATATTGTTTGTTTCTAAGCGGCCATTTTGAAATATTTTCTGATGGATCATGCAATATACCATTTATAGAGCAATAACGATGTATATATTATGGGACAGATGCCAATGGATGTCGATAGTTCTGATATTCCAGTGTAGTTTGTATGAACACGATGTTATTGTTTGTTTCTAAGCGGCCATTTTGAAATTTAAATTTGCCGAATTATATGATATTATACATATTATATTGCCGTGTCAATTATATTTCATTATACATATTAATTGTGTGCAATACATGACTTTAGAAGTCAATGTACATAATATATGTATATGATTCATTTCCAAGAATTGATGTACAGTGTTGTCGGCCATCTTGGATTTGGTGGTCATATTGGTTTTGGAAAAAACTCCACCCTACTTGTTTCAACCTGTGTAACATAAATACGCCAAAAACAACTGTAATTTTGCTTTTAACAAACATTTGGCACGAGAATTACATTCCTGTATACACTATTAAAGCAGGCTAGCCATCTAATATTTTCACAGAGACAACATCGCATCATGTCATCACATCTTACACTATCATTGGTAATGCATGCAATAGTGCTAACTATAGTAATTAGTAATTGATTTAAGTCATCTCTATGAATGTAACTTATCAAAGACTACATGTCACTACAACATTATGTGCTTGCATAATACTATGGCCGATATATTATTACATTACCATACACGCAAATATTATAACACTGTATCTTGCAATGTTTCATATCACATGCATATTTTGGTGTAGTCATTGCAACACGAATCATTATCCATGGTGGGAAGCATTTGCCCATAGTATTTCTGTGGTTCATATTATCATTGTGATTGTGTTCATGTCTGTTCATTGCAGTACATAGCATCTTACTTTCAAATTGCCGTCTCTTGTTTGACTGACATACATAGTTATATAACAAAGTTGGTAGAACGTGTTGCCCAAACATACATGCAGTGTACATTGTAAATATTGCAATTTATCCCGTCAATACAGTGCGTATGTGCCGTGAAACACGGTGCCGTGAAACATTTTTGATATCCTGTCAATACAACCTAATCACTGCACAAGAATATGTGTGGTGGCTGGGGTTATTTTTTGAATTTTAAAGCCATTTGTAGATGTAACGGGATAAATAGAATAGTAGGTTAGTGCCGTGAATGGGAAAAATATCTGGCGCGGCACGGAAACGGGATGCCTCGCCCATCCCGTTTCCTAAGCCTTGCCAGATATTTTCCTATTCACGGCACTAACGTAGTATTCTCTATATCGTTAAAGTCTGGTCGTGGTATGGATGTCTGTAGGCTCTCCGACCACCACTGTGGCGTATCATCTGTTTATCATCATGTATCAGGTAACCTGCCCTGTATTTACCGCATACGTACTGACTGATATCATACTGTTGTATCAGACATGGAACTGATACAAACATATGCGTTACAACGAAGTGAAAACTGACGTTCCATTGGTCGGATGACGTCACGTGATGTTACCGAATGACATCAGTGTAATGACGCGTTCTGTCCATATATAATGACGTCATATGTGGCTATTTTCGATCTGAAAACGTTACCTGATAAATAAAGTACCAGGCTATATCAAGTTTATCCGGCTCGGCTCGGAAACGATAGAAATTCCTCGGCAAGCCTCGGAAACTTGATACCGTACGTCATTAGCCTGGTATTCTCTATGCAGTGCGTTAGTTTCTTCTGTACATGGGTCCATGTGTCTCCTTTGTGTATCTTGTTCCCTTGTTTTAATTAAAGCTAGCATTAACTATTTAGAGCTAGATCCAGATCATTTGAAGAGATCTCTAAATCATTTGAAGCTAGCTCTACATATTTATTGCTAGCTCTATGTAGATTCGAGGTTCCAGGAACGCCAAATCTACATAAACTCGAATAATTAATGTTAGCTCTAACTATTTAATTATAGGTCTAAACATTTAATACTAGCTCTAAGTATTTAGAGCTAGCAATATTTATTTTAGTTTATGTAGATTTAGCGTTGCAGGAACGCCAAATCTACATAGGCTCAAATAATTATTAATGCTAGCTGTACATAGCATTACATATTTAGTGCTAGCTCCAACTCATTTGAAGAGCTCTCTAAATCATGTTTAGCTCTAAAATATTTAGTGCTAGCTAGTGTTATTTAGCGCTCGCAATAACTGTTTGAATTTGTGTACATTTGGCGTTCCATATTCTTGAACTGGTAGCACTCTACATGTTTACAACAGTGTCGATTTCAACGTTTAGTGGCATTTTTCTACATGTAATATTGCCTTTCCTTTGGGACCGTACACCACTGCTCGTGGAATTCACCTTTCTGTCGTATTGAAGGCTCATATATCAGGGGGCCGTTTCACTAAACTTCGTACGACTAAAATGTACGTAAGTGCAAAATTATGATAGTCTGTAAATTTCACATTAACAATGTGTTCTTGTAAACAATTATTGATCAATACATGTAAATCCATCAATTGAAATGTACAGACTATTCTAAATCTGCACATCTGAACATTGTATTCGTACAAAGGTTAGTAAAACGGCCCCCAGTAGTGCATGTGTATTGAGCTACGTGTTAGCGTTTATGGGTTCAGTGTTCTCATGTGAGTAAGTTACCCATAGGAAATCAATGAGCATATTAAACCTAGTTTTATCTTCCCCAACTTACGCCTGCCCATATACAACTTATCACAAATTTGATTCATTGTCGAGTTTATACAGCACATTGCAATGTATGGACGGAAGGATGGTGTGAGAGACAGATTTGCCCGTCAACACAGTGCGCATGTGCCGTGAAACACGGTGCCGTGAAACATTTAGATATCCTGTGAATACGACCTAATCACTGCGTATGAATATTTGCGGTGACTGGGGTTATTTCTGTGCATTTTAAAGCCATTTATAGGTGTTGACGGGATAAATAGAATAGTAGGTTAGTGCCGTGATTGGGAAACATATATGGTATGGCACGGAAACGGGATCGGCGAGGCTCTGCCGAGGCTCTGCCGAGGTTCTGCCGTTTCCTAAGCCTTGCCAGATATGTTTTCCCATTCACGGCACTAACCTACTCTTCTCTATATGCCAGTATGTAGTGAGCACAAAGTAGTATGGTTATAGTAGCAAATAACATGAGGCGAGTAGGTTGGTTGGATGTTAGAGACTAATTCCGGGTATGAAAGGTTTTCGAGCCAATTCCTACCCTTATATAAAATCCGAAAAGAAACGAGACTAATTATAATTGTTACAGTGTATTATTATCGTTGTTTCTTAAATAAACAGTCATGTAACAATGAGATAAACGCCATTAGATCGCATTCTTCCATATGTAAGTTTGATAATCTACTTGTTAAAGCTCGTGGGTTATCCCCACGTACGTGTGGACGAACCGTGATCTAGCTGGGGCTTGCAGGTGCGGATCCAGGCGGGGGCGTGTCCGGCGCACACCCCCTCTATTATTGGTAGAGTTTAGATCTTAACCCATTGTTTACGTGGATTCTTTTCTTAGGTCTCACTCAAAGTGTATGTTGTTACCATTCAGTTGGTAACAACATTCTTTTGATGAGAACAAATGCAGAAAATAATCTGGCTTTTATGAAAGTTGACAATCATATGTGTCTCATTTGAAATCCACGCCCCTTCTATAAATACATCCTTGCTTATGTCAGTACTTGTGTCTACCACAGGAATCCTCATCTGGGCAGAGAACCTGCTCAACTGGCGGAAGTACAGCGACCGTTATGCGGGGTACGTGGCGGGGTGGGGCCACTCGCCGACTAACATATACGACGGCTCCGTCCTGCCCTGGGACGTCCTAAAACAGGCCAAACGGAAGGTGCAGTCGGACAAACGGTGCGGCAAGAGGTTTCCCGATATCAACCCGGACATGTTCTTCTGTGTCGGCGGCATCGATGAAAGGTAGGCGTGGATAGTCAAGTTTTGTGCATAATTCGTGTTATACGTAGGCGTCGTTAATCGAGTTGTATGCATACCAAGTATGGGTAGGCGTTGCCAGTCGTGGTTTTCATATCTATTCCAGGTAGAAGCGACCAGTCCACTTGTATGCATATGTATTATAGGTAGGCGTGGCTAGTCGATTTGTATGCTTACCTTTTATAGGTAGGCGTCGCTAGTCGAGTTGTATGCATATCTTTTATAGGTAGGTGTGGCTAATCGATGTTTATGCATACCTCTTATCTGTAGGCGTGGTTAGTCCATTTTGATACATGCCTATTATAGATAGGTATGGCTAGTCCACTTTTATGCATACCTAGTATAGATAGGTTTGTCTAGTCGAGTCATTTTGCATACCTATGATAGCTATGCGCGGCTAGTCGAGATTTATGCATATTTGTTACAAGTAAGCGTGGTTGATCGAGTTATATGTATATATATTATAGGAAATCATGGCTATTCGAGTTGTATGTACACATTTATATCAATTCACTAAACTTCGTACTACTAAAATGTTCCTAAGGTCAAAATTATGATAATCTGTAAGTTTCTCATTAACAATGTTTTCTTGTAAGCAATTATTGGATTTACATTTATTGAGCGTAGGCTGCATATGCAGCCTATGCTCAATAAATGTAAATCAATCAATTGAAATTTCCAGACGATCCTAAATGTGCACTTACGAACATTTTATTCGTACGAAGTTTAGTGAAACGGGCCCCTGGTGTGCCCCACTTATCGAAGCTCACATATATGGAACGCCAAAATATACATAAACTCAAATAATTAAATGTTTAGCGCTAGCATTAAATGTTTACAGCTAGCATTAATTATTTAAGTTTATGTAGATATACTTGGCGTTCCTGGAATGCAAAATCTACATAAACTCAAATAATTATCGCTAGTTCTAAATACTTACAGCTAGCATTAAATATTGCTAGCTTCTAATGATTTAGAGAGCTCTTCAAATGATTTGGAGCTAGCTCTAAATATTAGATGCTAGCTCTAATTATTTAGAGCTAGCATTAATTATTTGAGTCTATGTAGACTTGGAGGTCCATACACATTAAGGCAGCTAAAGCAAGCATTAGTTCAGTAAACGACGTCGACTGTTAACATGACGTATAAGATCCTGGAAGTCATTACGACAAACATTGTCACGATCAAGATGATATACACAAAAGAACAATGAAATATGCCGCAACGACGCCGGAGGTAATTGTGAGTTGGGTTCCATTCTGTTGCAGCGACACGTGCCGCGGCGACACGGGCGGGCCGTATATGGACATGCTGCCCGGGAAACAGTTCGTCATGCTCGGGCTCGCACTCAGGACCAGGGACTGCGCACGGCCCAATGAATTCAGGTACCATCTATATTTCCCCACCCCCTCCATCACCACCCCACCCGATACTTCGACACCCGCTACTGCACACGGCCCAATAAATTAAGGTACTGCCTAGATCTCCCCACCCCTCCACCACCCACTCACACCCCATACCTCGACACCCGCCACTGCACACGGCCCAATGAAGTCAGGTGCCGTCTAAATCTCCCCACCCCTCCAACACCCGCCCCACCCCATCAAATGAATTCAGGTACCGCCGACTGTTCTGGATACCAAATGGTCATGGCCTCATATTCATTATCAATCCTGCCATGTCTGCCATAAATTTGGCTATTACAGGAGAAATGGGGCTTATAGGATGTGTGGCCAGTGTAGCTCCTGAAAAAAATGGCACAATCCTGTAGCCTGATAACTAACTATATTGCTTGTTAGAAGCATGACAGATATTTCATTGATTGAACAGCGAATATTGCAGATCCTGATCAGACTGTGCTGATGCAGGCTGGTCACTATGGGCATTGTGCATTGAGTGTTGTGAAGTTGTGAAGTTGCCATTACGTGTGACTGAAGTGCAATTCGAAATCGTTTGACCGTAATACCTATCCAATCCAGGCCACTGCTTGCCAAATACATTTACGAGCACTTTGTGGTATGAACGAGAGAAGCATCTTTGAATCATACCCAGCTTTATTCTCATATTAAATATCTGCAAAGTAGGACACACGCCATCCTTTCAACCAACGGAGTGGATTATATATCTCTCGCGTTAACATAACTGAATTATCCAAGGTACACTGTACCACTTCCTTTTGTTGAAATTATTGCTAGTGTCCTACATGTACCTTCTATATAGAGAATAGTAGGTTAGTGCCGTGAATATCCGGCAAGGCTCAAGAATTTCTTTATTTCTCATCAGAAGTATATGTTGTGACCACTCATTTGAACCGTCTCGCCGAGACGGTTCAAATGAGTGGTCACAACATATACTTTGGTTCAGAAATAAGGAAAATAGATAGAGAATAGTAGGTTAGTGCCGTGAATGGGAAAAATATCTGGCAAGGCTCAGGAACGGGATGGGAGAGGCTCTGCCGAGCACATCCCGTTTCCGTGCCGCGCCAGATATTTTTTCCCATTCACGGCACCAACCTACTATTATATTTATCCCGTCAACACCTACAAATGGCTGTAAAATGCAAAACTAGTATTGACTGGATATCAAAAATGTTTCACGGCACCGTGTTTCACGGCACATACGCACTGTGTTGACGGGATAAATATTTAATATCAGAGCAAAAATTGGTATGATTTAAAGAGCGCTTTGTCGTTCATACCACAGAGTACCTGTGAATGCATGACAGTGCAATACAAAACCTAAACCTATGACATGCATTTCAGCATTTTCCTGAATATGCTTCAAGAAGACATAGTCAGTTGGATGGAATCGATTCTGGAGGAGTGTAACAGGACCCGCAAGGTCAAGGTCACCACTGACAGCGATGACGACGCACGCGACCAATGCAAAAAATAGCTTGGCAACAAGCAATCACGTGATAAGGACAAGAGAATATGGCACCGTTTTGGGCCACACAAAAATTAACTGAGGAATTAGTGCGAACATCTACACCATATGTGTGCTTTATACGCGCATACGAATTGGTATTAATTTCAACTATGGCACATGGTGCTGTGTACAACGCAATGTCAATGACGAGCAAATACAGTGATTCCTCTCTAAACCGGACACCCTGTGAGGTCCCCAGGGTATCCGGCTTAGAGAGGTTTCACGGTAAATCATGCATTTGATCATTCAGAGCCATGGCTGTGTGTTATGCGGTCACGAACATACATTATCACCTGAGATAAATGACAAAGAAACTCATAAAAAATAAGATCACACGTGTTTTCTTGGTGTCCAGTTAGAGAGGTTCCACTATCCATGGTAAAGCAAAACGATACTATTGTACAGAGTTATACATGTATACAGTCTGTTAGTCTGTTTCACTAAACCTGCCCAAATTTTACGGCCATATAATTCCATCACAAACATATTTACACAATTCCCTAACATTTGATTGGTCCGTAGCAAGTTCTGTCCAAAATTTATATCCCAGTAAACTCCCATGCCGAACTACTTTCCGTAACCGTGAGGCGCAGTTAAATTAATTCATAAGAAAGCGGAAAATAAACACATTTTCTTGATGAATTTATTTCAAATGCTGGAATTATAAGGAATGAATGGCCTTTTTGTGGAATTTATCGGGGATATAAACTTGGAAAAGCGCGTACGTGCCTTGAAACACGGTGCCGTGAAACATTTTTGATATTTTGTCAATACGATTTGGAGATGAGGTTGGGGTTAATTTTAGCATTTTAAAGCTATTTGTCATGCTGACGGGATAAATAGAATAGTAGGTTAGTGCCGTGAATGGAAAAAATATCTGGCGGCACGGAAACGGGATGTGCTCGGCAGAGCCTCGCACATCCCGTTTCCTAAGCCTTGCCAGATATGTTTTCCCATTCACGGCACTAACCTACTATTCTCTATAACTAAGCCTCCAGTTTTCAAAATTAGGAGTGCCAACCATACAGATATAATCATTTAGTAATCTTTATTTTGCTGATGATAACTGACTCGCGGTGGTATCAGGATATTTTCATATGCAAATAAGGCAGCGGGACAGTTTTATATTATTTTACAAATTAAATGCGTCACCTTAAAAAATAATTTTATCGACATATTATAAAGTATGATCATTGCACATCAAAATATAAACAGGAGACTAAATAGTAATTCCCGTTAACATTTTCAGTGTGGAAATGTATGTTTCATATACAAAGTATAATAATGCAAATTAATACGTCGGGTAATGGTGAATGAATATTCTATTTGGCCCGAAAAATGTCATATCTGAAGACTGGACGAACAAATATTATAACCTGGCATGTGGGACTCTAGCTTTAATTGAATGTCTCGTTTACTAAGGCTGTTCATGAAGTACTGAATTTGTGAACAGAATTTCAATTGTCCTGCAAAGAAAACTCCATGTGTTAAATTTATCTCGTCAGCACAGTGCATATGTGCCGTGAAACACGGTGCCGTGAAGCATTTTTGATATCCAGTCAATACAATTTTTGCATTTAACAGCCATTTGTAGGTGTTGACGGGATAAATAGAATAGTAGGTTAGTGCCGTGAATGTGAAAAAATATCTGGCGCGGCACGGAAACGGGATGTGCTCGGCAGAGCCTCGCCCATCCCGTTTCCTGAGCCTTGCCAGATATTTTTTCCCATTCACGGCACTAACCTACTATTCTCTATCTATTTTCCTTATTTCTGAACCAAAATATATGTTGTGACCACTCATTTGAACCGTCTCGGCGAGACGGTTCAAATGAGTGGTCACAACATATACTTCTGATGAGAAATAAAGAAACTCTTGAGCCTTGCCGGATATTTTTCCCATTCACGACACTAACCTACTATTCTCTATATATCTTTTCGAGGTGAAATACAAACTGCAAAACTACTGTCTGTTCCACGCTTTGCTGTCAACGATCCTTTGGCTATTAAACACATTAATTCTCAGGAATATTTAAATGCATGTATTTTTTCATCAATAACAAAAAGTCACCCCCCATACTTGTTTATTTGATGAAATTCTATCAAATATTCATTTTATTGCGAATTTCCTATGGGAATTTAAAAGGAGGTGGGGGTGAGGAGGAAATAGACTCCACAACTTGACGTGATAGCTTGGAAATGCTGTACCTAAGAAAACAAAATCGGTCCATAAATTCAAAAAAATATGTTTACAAATTTATTTTTAGCCCCCATGTTAAATTTACATAGGAAAAATACCGGATTTATTTCCCGAGACAGCTGGAAATCCGACAAAGATGCCCGGTAATTCAAAATGGTAGTGGAATAAATTGAAGATTAAATTCTCTTCGAAAAATGTGAAATTTACTCTTAGACCAGCTGATAACGTTGTCAATTTTAACGTTAGCGTATGAATTGTTTCGTCGCCGGAAATGACGCCAAAGCGTGACGTCAATTACATCTCGCGAACGTCTAGGAGGAAATATTTCCTTCAAGGAAATAAATTCCTCCAGAATCACGGTAAATCAATGGTTAGTATATAATATTACACATTATACGACGTCTTAACTTCTTAACTACATAATCATGATAATGATCGCGTTAAGATGTCTTACTAACAGGTCAGGACGAGATCAATTGGACGGGATAACAATCACGAAATATTGTCCAAAACGTTATGTTTCCCACTAGTGACATCGATTTTTATTTTAATTTTACACATTTTCTCGTCGAATACAGGCAATAAGATGATCCAATACAGTTTATCTCGTCGTGATCAGTTTGTAAGACGTCCTGACCCGATAGTATCTCGTCAAGACAACTTACTAACTGATCAAGATGAGATAAAATGTAATAAAATGTATGTCACTAGTGGGCAGTATCATGTTTTGGCGAGATTTCATTTTATTTATCTCGTTCAATTGATCTAGTGCCGACCAATGAATAAGCCGTCTGGACACGATAATTATCTGATTAAAGGTACATACCCACTCATTAGGCACAAAATGTTCTTTATATCCGAGACATCCTCTGAGACATTTTCTGGCAAAATAAACATTCATTCACCATTACCCCACGTATTTATTGGCATTATTGTATAGTTTATATCAGATATAAATTTCTACACTGATATCAGGGGCGATAACCGTGTTCTTTTAAAATGTTAACTGCCATTACTATTTAGTATCTGTATTTATCTTTTGATGTGCAATGATCATACTTTATAATCTGTCGAAAATATTATTTATTTCAGGTGACACATTTAATTATTATAAATAATTAAAACATATCATACCTCATTTGTATATGAAAATAGCCTGATACCACCGCGCGTCACTATCAGTAAAATAAATATTACTAAATTATTGTATCTGTATAGCGGGCTCTCGTAATGTTTAGAACTGGTGATAATGTGACACAAGTATACACTTATTTAATTCCTATAAAGAACATGTTCTGCTTACTGAGTGGGCATGTACCTTTAAGACGACTTATAATGTAAATTGAGACGATTTAGCGATCACGTTATAACGTTATAATTAAGTAGATGACAGATATATACCACCATACATATGTATGCGGCATCTGCATACATAAGGTGTATGCTCACGTGGTTACATCAACAACAACAAGTACTGAAACTTCTAGAAGCCCTCCGATTCAAAGTAAGTATTCTTTTATTTTCCCCTTATTATGGGTACATATTGAACCAGTAGCCTATTTCATCAACATTGCAAAGTATACTTTACTAGCAAAGTATACTTTGAGGGAGTAATCATTTATTTTTCCTGAAATGCATTATTTCATATAGAACTAACAAATGCATATATTTCATGATTAAAAGTATGCAGAATTATTATACTGAATTTATTACATTATCACAGCCATTAAATGGCTGTGATAATGTAATAAATTCAGTATAATAAAAATTAATAAATTTAAAAAAAAAATGAAAATTTCTCCCTCAAAGTATACTTTGCTACTAAAGTATACTTTGCAATGTTGATGAAATGGGCTACTGGAAGCATCAAGTGACATTATCACCAGCGATCGTGTTACATGCACGTGAATAAACCTTCTTCATTTGTTGTACAGTAGCCCATTTCATCAACATTGCAAAGTATACTTTAGTAGCAAAGTATACTTTGAGGGAGAAATTTTCAATTTTATGATAAATTTATTAATTTTTATTATACTGAATTTATTACATTATCACAGCCAATTTGGCTGTGATAATGTAATAAATTCAGTATAATAATTCTGCATACTTTTAATCATGAAATATATGCATTTGTTAGTTCTATATGAAATAATGTATTTCAGGAAAAATAAATGATTACTCCCTCAAAGTATACTTTGCTAGTAAAGTATACTTTGCAATGTTGATGAAATAGGCTACAGATGTCGGTTCTGGGGCTTCCCTGTTTGCAACCCAGTCAACAAATTATCCATTTAGCCTTCACCAACTTTCACATATTTACAGTTTGCAGTATAACTGTGCAAACGACCAGGATCTACAAGCTCATAAAAGAAACCAGTCTGTTTGTCAGATTGTTTCCCTTATACACTTGTGCTATAAATAATATATCAAACTTGGAATATCATGAGTACATGCAACTTGACTTTGAACGACTTTCAGGGCATCACTGACGTTAGAATTGGTGGAATCTGTAAGTTTGATATCGCATTACTTAGTTTTAAGCCATTACTCCTTTTCATGCTGAGGATATGCCATTATGTTTGCGGAAAATCCTAAATATTTTCCTTCTATGCGCTCAGAAGTATATGTCGCGACCACAATTTGAACCGTCACGGGGAGAGTAATGACAATGAGTGGTCACAATATATACTTTCATTAAGAAATAAAAAAAACAACAAATGTTTAATAAATTCTATACCCGTAAATGTATATTCTGAAATATAAACCGACAATCTACGCCAATGTTAGTGTCAATAACGCCCCGGAAGTAGTTCTAAGGGAAGTTACTCCCAATTGTTCAACTTCGGTAAGCTATTTATAAGACTGGTCTAGAAGTGGAATAATCTCCCAATTACTCAATTATGTTATAATTACAGATTCATTCAGTTCTACAACTTCAACGCAGATCTACAACTTCAGCGAATGTTACAAACGATCATTATTTGCACAACCATGGTGGACTTCTACAAGTTATCAAATGATATTTCAATTGTAAACCGACTTCATTTTATCAGTGTCATGTTACATAACAGAAGCAAATTATAAACATGTCCCTCGAAATGGTTTACAGCACTGGCTCTACCAAGCTGTTAAACAATTTTCGTTATCCCTCGCGATTAGGCAAGAGGGGATATATCATGTGTCCATGTATATTTTAATAATACATATCAGTACCTACTAGTACTTGTATATTTAGAGTATGGCATTGACGCAATTAACAATACAATTAATGACACTGAGAGCAATTGGATGCTGGTATTGCAGAAATACGACCTTGTTAACTATTCATGCGTATATGTACATACAATGTTTGTTTATGTCATTGGCATCATAAACATGCACACATGCTACCCATGGTATATGCAACCAATTAAGAGACACTAGTCAAACACCATTAAGGTCAGTTGATTAGGGTCTGTATTGGTTGTTATTCAGTCAATGAAATACCAGTCCTGCTAGTGACACATATAGATCATTATCTAGTCACAGGTGTGTGCGTGGCACCAGGTCAGGTTATTATAATGTCAGGGCTGGATATATTTGTTTCTCCATGCAAATACATTGTATTCCGTTCTGATTTTGGGACCCCCTCCCCGAATGCAGCAGGTTAAACGGGATCGAACCCGTTTGCCCGGCATTACATGACCTTAACTGTTGATAGGCCGTTTACACCAGTAAACAAACAAACACATACAGGTATGTGCGTGAAGATCAGGAGTTAGACTGGTCACAAATGCCACAAGCCCCATTTCGCCAATGTCACAGCCACAAATAAGACAAGTCACATGATTATGTACGCAAGAAGATGTGTGATGAAAACTATTTACAGACACTTTGATATTTTCTGTAAATGACATAGCATAGCACTCGCGAAATTAAATTCTGCATTTGCTCTGAACATTTTGTAAACATCCGACATCATTTACTGAAAATATCGTTAAGTTTGTAAATAGTTTTCATGAGCTTTCGCACATCTTCTTAGGTACAAAATCACGTGGATTTTCTCAAATGTGTCTGGCACCTTTTGATGACTAAGACGTATGTACATGTATACCATAATGGCATGCTCATTTAAGTCTTCTCCTGAAAGAAATGGAACCAAATAAAATTTGCACACAGGCCCAGATCAGTTTGCACAACTATATACATATATATATATATATATACATAACAGGCTAATTGAGTTTGCTAGCTGATCTGGAGCTACACAGGCCACACCTCAGTTAACCACCCATTACATGCCGATACTACACACTTTTCATACAATGACGAGACGGGTTAAATGAGTGGTCACAATATATAATGTTGAATACCTATTTTGTCATGATGAGTCACATGTTGCTTGCTATACCCAGCAAAAAAATATTTAGGGTTTACGTTAATAATAGTTCATTGCAAATTTCAGCGGCATGGATACTACTATTAAGCAGTAATGACTAAATAGCATGCACATGTGTTGGACTACAAGTTGTATCAACATTAGTTACAGCCCTCCCTAATGATGTTTAAGGTTTAATTAGGGTTACGGTCCTTCAAATGAACTTCGTAGTCATCAGTATCTAAAAATTCAATTAATAGTTAGAAATAGTTGTCAATATCAAAAATGAAGTTATCAAGTTACCATTACAAAATATGTATCTACAGAAATTTATTAATTATACCAATCATTACAATCTGAAATTTAATTTAAAGAGTTCAATGTGGATTATTAGGAATCTTCATTAATCCTTTCAGCCATAATAACTGGAATGGAATATTCTGTTTTAATTAACGGACTATTATATTAATCAGAAAAGTGGACATATGAGCTGGCTCTACTGGGTCTACACTGTCAGCAAATATAACAAATATCAGTCTGTGTACAGCCTGATCTTGACTAAAGCTAATCATGTACACTGTTTGTCTCACACACGTTAGTGGAAAGTGAGACATAGTGGTCACAGTTATTGCGTCAAACATTATTGACGTACGTCCAAATGTTGAGCATCTACTGATCTGTTAATCGGATCATTACCAAACATCATCGATAGCTTCCACACAGGCGTGACCGTCTGGGTAACCCTGACCTTCATGGGTGAGACACTCGCTGGCGATCGCCTTATTTTATCTTACATTTCTGAAGCTGAAATACTAGTAGTTTATTACCAATGATGTGTATATGACTCATGTGACCCCCTACGACGGGTCATGCTAATACAAAGAGGTAAATGGACGTATTCTTGCAATGACCCCTTAAAATATATTATAGAATTATAGAATACTGTAAATAAAAAACATGGTTTCAAAGTTTCAAAAAGACAAAATGTAATCGGAGACATTTAGAGTATTGTATATGAAATGATTTCATCTTATTTTTACAATACATATATTTATCAAACGCTCTCATTTTTCTCAATAAAACAGTCAGTTTTCCCTGATGTTTTTCATGCCGCCGTCTATATGGCATACACACGGAGCCTGGGGAGAAATTGTTGGCCAGAAATGAAACGTTGGACGCGCTAGAGTGGTCAGAGCCCGGTGAGCTGGTGGTGAATTCCCGAAAGTCAGAAACATTTCCTGTAACTTATTTTATGGCATACCTACCGATTCAACAGCAAAATTGATAAAAGTATTATGTTTTAACTGCACATTTGATAAATAAGCGGTAACAACATAAATTTATAAAATAAAAAAATAAAAATCTTAATTTATTTAAATCCTTTACTTTTCCTATAGCTTTTCTCATATGTTCTGCACATAACATATTTTCAACATTTTTTAAATTTATTATTGAGCACAACTATTGTTTTGTTTTTCGTTTTTATTGAGGAATGAGATAGGATAAGTAAAGGTATACCGTAATGTATAACAATGCAACAGCTTTCTGTTTACAACCCGTGTAATCCGGCCAGTCCAGATCCAAATGCCCGGGCTTGCATGAACATCTGGGTCTACACTGGTGGTAAACTGGAGGTTGTATTTGTGTACAGTGGAAACTCTCTGAACCGGATACCCTGGCTTCCCAGGGTGTCTAGTTTAGAGAGTTTCCACTACGTGCATTACTGAAACAAAGTATATCAAATGTATTTTGAGAGTTGGTCGGTATGCATGTAGTGACATAAATGTCCATTACTTTCACTATGCGCTGGGAATTCATTACCATCTTGCTATTCTCTGGTTATTCTTGATTGGCCGTCGTGTCATTTCTGGACAAGCATTTTTCATCAGGTTCAACTTCTATGCGATGTATACAGTGGCATGGCAACCATTCGGCAATAACTTTCGTTGTTTTACTTGTCAAAAAGGAAACTGTTTCTTGTGTATTTGTCTTTAACTAAAAATGACATGAAATTGCCAACTCCAAGGTAATTAACTGAATTCATTTTAAATGTGGGCTTTTATTTCTGATGTTCTTGCAATGTTAGCAAGTCTGCCGCCCGAACCTCAGATTATGCATTGCACATCCATAGCGATTGGTAGTAACCACCGTGCATACAGATAGTTATAGCTTCAAACATGTATGTATGAATGTATGAGTACTGGTTCTACCCAGTGCAACTCCATCTGCGCTAGTCTTGCCAACATTTGTCAATTTATTTATTGCAAAATACTTGAATATTGTTGTGCTTGAAGTCAAGCAGCTTGAATGGCTGAGCCTGAGCTATCCAGCAGGTCAGGCTCAGACAATCAAATTGGTTGATTGCGAGTTGGCAAGTTAAGAAACGTTGATAATCTGGGCAAGATTAATGTTGGCGGTTGTGTTGTGTAACCTATTTTGCTAACACACGGCTGCTGTCTGATAACTATCTACATTGTTTGTCAAAAAGGAGATGGGTGTTTCAACAGAATGGTGTAGACCCTGATCAAATATGCTGGCTAATCTGGGTCTATGTTAGTCGCAAAGCTTATAAGACTATACAACAATTTACAAGTACTCAAAACATTTAGTAATTAAAAAGAAAGTTGAAGATAAAAACATTAAACACCTAATTTTAAAATTTCGTAGAAACTATAATATCAGGTAATCCATCTGTACACATCTTTTCATTAGTCAATATTAACAAATTGAACCCGTTTGCCCGGCCTTACATGACCTTAGCTGTTGATAGACCGTTAAACACCAATAAACAAACAACAACAAAACAATAAATTGAAAAAGAAATAACACAACAATAACGAAACCACAAATGGAAAGAAAATCAATTATAGTTCATTAAACAAAACAATAAATGGAAACAAAGTATACTAATAATTCATGAAACGAAACAATAACTGGAAATAAATATAATTAAACAAAACAAACCAAACAAATATACAATTATTATTTGCAAATTTCCACAGTAATATGAGTTTTTGAACGATACTTCATAAACTATGAACCCACTGTTCCAACGTTTCGTTCCTTGATACAGACCTTGGGCCGAACTGTTGGAAGAGTGGGTTTGTGATTAATGAAGTATCGTTTAAATTGTTATTTGATATTTTGCTAATTCTATGCGGAACCTTCTTGGCGGAGACAGGGCGGCTGTGAGGGGAGGTTGGAGGCCGACCATATATATGGCAGTGACTGGATAAATAGGGTTGATATGTTTTGTGATCAGTGTGGCTCCTGATCACGTAGCTCACGTCTGCAGCCTGATAGCGATCTATATTTAGACAGCCCGCCAAAGCCAATAAAAGGCCTCCAATAAAGTTTGATGGCATTTTTTGTTACAAATGGGTACCCATGCTGATCCACTTCTATGATATGTAAGGCCTCACGGGATAGTGGTGGAGCTAGTATCAAAAAGGGGGTGGATTATTTCCTTCATATTTCAATACATATCCTGCAAGTTACACCAGTGTGTCTAGAAAAATGGGTTTATGAATATTTATTGACTTTGTGAGGCTTGACTATGTGTATTTCTTAGAGTATTTCATAAGTCTACGAAACTCCAGGTCAGCTCTGCTTGATTTTGACATCTTGGAAAATGGCGCCCTCCATGCTGTTTTGAAGGTAGTGTTTTGAGCCAGAATTTGAGGTATTTTTCGGGCATTTGTAGCGAAAAATTGAGGTGGTTATGACTCCGCTTTGAAATAATTTGCAGGCAATTGTTTGGTCTTGCAAATGATATAACAAGTCGTAGTAAAACGTATGTGCCTTATATTTTCGTGAAACAAATCCAGGAAATTCAGTCATGTTTACATTTTGTGTCAAAATTAGGTGGGTGGTGTAATTTAAAAAAAACATTATAGTTATCTGAAGCGTTTTTTGCATTTGTATTGTGCCATGTGATTTGTACTCCTGTTGCGAATATATTTTAAATATTTGTGGCAAAAGCCTCCTTAAATAATTGCGAGAGGCAGTGGTTTTATTCATTTTGCCTCTTTGGTACTGTTACGTGATGCCTAAGATGTTGGATAGGGGTGGGTATCACCGCAGATTTGACCTTTATGGGTCATTTTTTAGGTCATTTAAAGGTCATGTTGACCCAACATTTCTCATTGACATGGCTGTATATATTCAGGTATATGATTTATAACAGCATTGATAGCCGTCTGCTGATAAATAGGGATACTGAAAATGCCGAATTATTGAGAAAAAATCTGGTCTGAAATTGAAAATGGCCGCCAATTTGTCTAAGAAATAAGAAAATATCATGTTGTGCGTCATATCTTTGTTGATATTTAAGCCATTTTAATAGCTATAATGATAATAAGTATATTGTTGGATAGAGAAATTGTTTACAAACATTGTTGCCATTTTTCTCAAATTTACTGTTCGTAAATCCAAGATGGCCGCAAAAACAGTATGTTGTATTCAATTCGTTCTCATTTAGCATATTGCTGACTTTGAAGAGATTTCCCGTTAGCATGTCATTTTCATGAAATGTGTGACTAATATTATCCATCATTTTGTATTATTGATTAAACTAACAGAACATATTTTAAAATTGGAGCTACATTTCCTGGAACCCCACATTCAAAACGGCCGCCAACTCAATTTTGAAAGTATAAAATTAAATATCTCTGTAACCAGACGAACACAAAAACAAAACAAAAAAATAAATATTTTTTACAGTTTTCGGTAGTTTTTGGTACACAATTCTCATTGAAATTCGTATATTTTGGTCTAGGCCTTCAAATTCAAGATCCGCCATAGCAGAAAACTGAAGAAAAAAAAACAACAACAATGTTTCTGTTGTCAGATCAGGTCAACACATAAATTATATGAGGTTTCCCAGCTAATTCTTTCGTGGTATGTGGCAATTTAGAGTTGAGTTAATCATAAATTTTAAAATCAAATATGGCTGATATCTACACTCTTGATAGACATATATTAATATATGTATGTGGAAATAGCTGACAAAACATGTTTTGCCACTAATTTCAGCATGGCAATCCTTATAAATGGTAACTTTCTAACGAATCATAAACCTTTGAGTTATCTTGTAATCCAATGATTGAGTGTTGTATATAACGGCCTATCAAAAGCTAAGCTCGTTTATGGCCGGATCAACGGGGTCCATGCCGTATTTAACCTATATATATATACTGTTGGTAAATACCAAAATCAGAACTAACTGTATACTCAGTATAATTGTCACAATATTCATTGTTGGGTATATAGGTATATATGGTTTGCTGGACACTGGACACATAGGTGGTCAAATTCGGTAGTGTACATGTATGTAGTGAGTGAATATCTACTGTGAGATACATGTTGACATTCCTGTGTATTGGTTTTTTGAGTGGTCAAGCAGGTTACCTGTGTGTTTGGACATGTGCATTGTACATGAGTTGAAGTGGGGTCATTGTGGACAGTGGACATTTGAATCTCGACTAGGCAACAACAATACTTGTATTAGAGACAGCAGACTGAGTTGTCCAACTGTAAGTACATGTGCATTAGTTTTAGTGACATGTAGTTTGTGTGTGAATTGTGTGAATTGTGAATATGTATTTTTAATAGTCAAAGGCTTTGTGTAATTTTATCTGAAGTTCAAATGCGATTATTTTTACTAAAGTGTTATTAATATTCTCAAATAGGCATTCGCCTAAGATTGTGAAATATTATACCAGACTTCACAGTAAATGAATTGTTCATTCATTGACACTTTAGTAGAGTGGCTAAGTGACAAATATCTGAGGATTGTTTTTTTTTAAAAGATATTTTCTTTTTGGACACACATTGTAATTCTGGAATTTTTGCTAGAAGATAGTTTTGTATTGTACAGGTGGTTTTTGGGTGTGGCCGTGCTACGGGCATGTGAGAGCAGCGAGGCGAGGAAGCGAGCCTGCATGTGCATTGTTGAGACCGTTTGTTCCTGGGCTAATATGTAAGAACTTTCCATTATTACGTTTCCATGAGTGGGGGACTATACTCTGAGGCCGGGACCTTACACTACCTGAGTGGAACATTATGTGTCCTGTGTGGACTGTGAGACCTGTGTGGACCATTACTTGTCCTATGTGGAACAATATTTGACCTGTGTGGAACATTGTCCTGTGTGGACCGTTACTTGTCCTAGGTGGAACATTACTTGTCCTGTGTGGACCATTACTTGTCCTGTGTGGACCATTACTTGTCCTGTGTGGAACATTACGTGTCCTGTGTGGGCCGTGACTTGTCCTGTGTGGACCATCCCTTGTCCTGAGGTGGCCGGGTGTATTATTGAGTACTATCGTCCTGTATATTCACACTCACTGACAATGGAATCTAGAGAGAAGTTAATGCAGTTGCTAATGTAACACGTATGAACTGTGTGGGATTTATACACTTGTGTGGGGAATTAGACACTTATGAACTGTGTGGGATTTGTGCACTTGTGTTGGGAATTATACACTTATGAATTGATATGGGAAATTAGACATGCATGTGGGGAATTAGACACATATGAACTTATGTGAGTAATTAGACACTTATGAACTGGTGTGGGACTTAATACACTTATGTGAGGAATTAGACACATATGAATTGATGTGGTGAATTAGACATGTATGTGGGGAATTAGACACATATGAACTTATGTGATGAATTATATACTTATGAACTGGTGTGGGACTTAAGACACTTATGTGGGGAATTAGACACTTATGATCCTGTGTGGGAATTAGACACTTGTGAACAGTTGTGGGGTCGTTGACACTTGTAACATTATGTGGGGTAATGAGACACTTTGGAATTGTGTTATGAAATGATACACTCATAAGCAGGGTGGTTATTTGACATGTGTTTGTGTTGAAGTGTTGAGGGGTTCACTTGTACTTGTGTGTAAAATAGTAATCATATTTTACTTGACGATGTGTTTTAACCATAATATACATGCTACACCTAATCCAACTGTGTTCACTAGTCTTCGCCATCAGATCCATATGCCGACCTATCCAACGAACTCGTCAATTTGTGACAATAATATGTATACTCAGCCGTAAGAATAGAATGAACGGATGTCAGGTTCATACCACATCATAGTCACTTAGTTCCATCTCAAAAAGTAATAATATTAGCACTAATTGTATTGCCTTTTAGTGGGATATGACAGGATTCCCCCCTCACGTACCGGAAGGCCGACAATCTAAATGACGTCTAAACCACGTCGGCATTCCGGTGAAGAGAAACACGGATCGTTACACTATCATTCGCGTGCTGGCAACCAACCACACACCGAACGTATCTAATATACAATATAATTAGATAGTGCGCATTTATAGGAACTATTATTCAATTGGAAGAAAGCAGGCTGCAAATCAAATCACTCAACATGACCATTTGATACAACATTTTAATTTCACCATGGTGTCATGGAAGAAACAGTAGGACACTACTTTCCAGTTTATACACATTTTCAGACGACAGCACAAGTCACATGCATAATTGGCACACACGGATACTCAAGGGCCAGTATCTCTGCTCCTTAAGAAAGATCTGGATATATAATGTGGATTATGAACTAGATGAAGGCGACTACATATACATTATCCCAAGATGGACAAACAATCAACGACATTTCTGGCGATTTATTTTGGCTTAAGTTAGAAATAAGCTTTGTTGAAAGCGTAGAATGGAATAACGCAAAGTGTGATACAGTTCTGTATCAAATTCAGCAATGAAGAAACAAATGCGGTCTCTTATATTCTATTGTTGACTAATTAATCAACAGAATTTATTTTCTTCAACAAGACTGCTTCAGATTCTCCAGATATCTGCAGATAACAATACCACTATGACAACTGTTATTATTGTTTTAATTGTCAGTTTTATAAACGATTGCGTTTTTTTGGCGGGACTGTACACAGCTTTACCCGTTTTCATGGTTCGCTATGTCTCATTTCTTGTGTGGTTTGTTTTGCAGTCTATATTGGCATTATTAAGGTACATGTAGCTCTTTATGTTCTGCAAATAAACCAAATGTACTTGTAGTTGAAGTTGACATGCCACTGTACAATACAACAAATTAACTATTGCAAACAAAGTCCTCCCTGATATATAGAATTGTGTATGTGTTACTTGGAGATATATACATATTGTTTCACTTCCTGGAAGTGAATGTCAGACACCTTTAACATGCAGGAATTGTATGTGTTTGGGCATAGTGTGGTTCCTTGGACAGACTAGCACAGGAATATGATGAATGATGAATGCCACATCATAATATTCAACGTCGCATCGTTACATACATGTATGTAGCTCTCATCAAACTATGGTGATTCAGTTGTTGGGATTAGCTGAAATAACATAGAGTTATGATCCCTTTAGCAGTGTGCATTATTATAAAAATTGTTTAAACTCTATAGAGATAGCTTGTTTCCGCTATGTCAGAGCTATGCCGTGTCCAGAATTGTCTGCAGTTTCATTCACACGATTAATTCAGGTCGCAATTTGACAGGAAACTAGTTAAGTATAAAACCTAATTTTCTTATCAGATATAACTTTGCATACACAATTGTCATTCTACTAGGCAGTATGCACGCAATACCATTCTCCCAGGGATGGGCATATAAAGATCACACATACTAAGCCCGGTGACAATTGTCTTGTTCGCTTCAATGTATGAAGTGGCTGCGACGGCTTCCGCATATCATGCACAGTTCGTGTTAGGGAACGCTCTAGTCGAACGAAGCACTAAGCTGTAATATCAGGTACACGTAAACTGTACTACATTAAGGCAAAACCGTGTATAAAGATATCAATGTAAATTATTTGGATCACACCGAATGATACAACTGACAATGTATTACGCTCACAAATCCTTGAATTGTATGCTGAAAACGAGAAACAAGCCATATCTACGCGCCAAAATTACTCTCAATCAGCACGTAGCATTGACGGTGATTCAATGCAGTAATTCATCAGGATTTTGATATTGAAAACATAATTATGTTCTTTGTTGGGTGTAATTGTGTGAGATATAATTGTAAGATTCTCTGCTAAATGAACACGACTTCATTTTAATCACAAGTTAATGTTTATTGGACAGTGCAACTATTGTAATGAATGAGAATTAACAGACATGCGAACAGCATAAGCCATGGCGAGAGTACATTGTTGAGCAAATTCACATTGTAATGTATTTACCACTTATGGAATTAGAGGTCCCGCCTACGTGCAATTAAAATTAAAGGGTGTGGTCGTATTCCCGTATTTCAAAATTATATTTGTCCGATCCAGAGGAGTGTGGTAACCGTGATTGTTTCTATACATATGTCATATGGCTATGTGAGTATCTAATACTGCCCCGATCATTCTGATGGTGAACACATTGGTAGGTGAATAACTGAATTGTTGTTATCAAAGATGTTTTCACAATTCTGGTCTAACAACCATATGCAAGATATATGCAAATTTCTCTAACGATAGCTGTGAAAATTGGCTCACTGTGTTTGCTTCATTGAAAATCAAATGTAGCCTGGGATACTACCTCATGGTAAGATTTACTTATCAAACACAATGACCCATATTGTCTCATAGTAGTAAACACGACTTCGACAAAATCTATTTCACTGTACATGTACATGTACATCCCAGAAAATATTACAATGAAACATTTAACCATTTGAACACTGTGAGTTTGTGTTTAATGGTAGCCATCTTCGACTTTAAATTAGTAAACTGTATGCCATTGTATATTGTTACATGGTTTCCGTTGTTTGCACATATGTGCAAACATATAGCGCGTGCTGTTTGCACATGGCTTTAGGCAATGCTGATTCCGGGGCCGCGCGTAATGGAAGTGCCTTCATGACGTCACTACGCGGAAGTGCCTTCATGACGTCACTACTTCATGACGTTTATGACGTTCATGACGCGGCCCCGGAATATGAATACCGAAAATTATCTACGTGAATGGGACAATTTATAAAAGTACTGAAAATACTGAATATAATGCTCAAATTACATCAGTCTTTTGTTAGAAATGTAACAATAACGTTTGATCATGTCCAGCCGTGTGCAAACGTTTGCTGTGGCCCGAGGGAACTGTTTGAACCCAATGCCGCAGGAAAGGTATAACCCACATTGAGCACTCATTTGTAAAAAAATGTTTAAATGATAATCCCCGAGTCTGGAGTGGAATCGTGACAATTTAGAAGCTATTCATTTGAAAAGTTCACATATGTAATTAGTGGCGGCCATCTTGGAATTTAATTTAAGTTAGCAAATGATCTAATATGCTATTTTATGAAATGTTATACTATGATACAAATTGATTTTGTGTAGACATTCAACTAACACATAGACAGAGCTAGTTTATGTTGCATATGCACGAAAATATCTTTTTTCCATGTAGTGTCACTATTTTGGCGGCCATGTAGATTTTGTATTCGTTACTTTTTCATTACTAACAATAATAGTACTACCAGCATTTAACTTGTTGCCATATTGAACATTGATTTTATGAGTGATCATTACCTCTGGCAAACATTAAGACACCTATGATTTTTCTTCATTTGACCCCTAAAGGTCAAATTTGAGGGGGTACCCATCCCTATCCGATAGCTTACCCATCATAGATGTAAACTAGCATGGATACCCATTTGTAACAAAAAATGTCACCAAAAGTTTATTTTCATGCCCTGGCGGGCCGTCTAATTGCTTGCTAGAAGCATCGCAGATGTTTCCTAATCTGGATGTACACTCATCGCTAAACTGATAAGCCCAATTTCTCCAGTCACAGCCACAAATGATGATAAGAGATGATTCACTTGTACTGTCAAACATGTGTTCATCTTGTAAAATGGAAACTAGAAAAAATAACGGGAGATGACACAATTTAATTCAGAATTGGCAGGTACATGCCCACTCGGTAGGCACAAAACCTTTACAGGAATTAAATAAGTGTATACGTGTGTCACTCGTCCACCAGTTCTAAAAAATACGAGTGCCCGCTATACAGGTATCATAATTCAATAATATTGTCACGAATTGTAGCCGACTGCCTTCTTTATCATCCATTATTTGTAATACGGGTTAACCAATACTAGAACACAATAATCGAATAGCCTTGTAATGACTATCAAATAGTGTGTGAAATATCGCTCCCGTGGAATACACCGCTGGAGATAATATCACTTTATCCTAACCGTGCACGTACCACTAGTATTTGATTTTGCACCGGTTATATACGAGTGATTTACACAGTTTATGCAGACTTGGATGCTAGCCTTAATATTGAGTAGGTCATATTTACTGATGACTGAATTATTTCAGATTAATTCGCCAGATATCTCATGAGCTAGACTGACTGTTAGAACTTTAGTCCACTTACGCAAAATTGTAAGCCAAATGTTGGCACGGAGTTCTTATATTGACAAGCGGAAAATCGTAGGAAACTTATGCACTAGAGTATGTATATAAACTATCGTATCCATATTCTAGCAATCGGACATTCAACCATTCTTGTGATCACTTTGTGACACAAGCTTTCACTGGGAACTGTCCCAGCCAGTCAGCCAGCCAGCCAGCAACCAGCGACGGCACCTCTATCTGGTGTCATTGCGTAGAACCTGTACGCTGCACCGAAACTATTCTGGGTTCCACTACACGACACCGTGTATCAGCGGGGACTCTGCTCCGTGTGGACCAGGGCGTAACGAGTGGGGTTATTATTCAATTCAGGTGACGTCATTCCGTCCAAGGACGAGATGAAATTCACAGGACGTCCACCCATGTGATGTATTCTACGTCATATAACGTCACCGTCATCATGCGGAAACCTGAGTTAGGTACAAGAAACTCTTAATTCGTATCTTGAACGTGATGAACATTGTTATACGATACTTACCTGTTCCAGAATCGTGACTGTGTCTTGGTTGTGTGACTGTGCCTTGGTGAACCCAGGCCGAGAAAGATAGGCTTGAGGCTTTCAGATTGACTGAGAAAGATAGGCTTGAGGCTGAGAGACTAGCAAAAGAAGTAGAACGACACGCTGAGAAAGATAGGATTGAGGCTGAAAGACAGGCTGAGAAAGATAGGATTGAGGCTGACAGACTGGCAAAGGAGGTAGAAAGACAGACTGAGAAAGATAAGCTTGAGGCAGACAGATTATTGGAGGAACGAGAAATGGAAAAGGTAAGACTAGATTTGCAAATGACAAAAGTTAGATTGGAGTACGAATGTAAAATGCGTGAGTTAGAGACAACACAGAAGGTTGAGATAGAGACGGCAGAATTGGGAATATCGGATAATTATAGTCCAGTAGATGAACATAAGGTACCACAGGGTCCAAAGTTACCATATTTTTATCAAGATAAGGACAATATGGATAGTTATCTGGCACGGTTTGAACGTTACTCGGAAGTGCAAGGTTGGCTGAAAGGTCAGTGGTCATTACACCTTAGCACATTATTAAGGGGCAAAGCTCTAGATGTTTACTCTCGTTTATCGTTGGAAGATGCTCTTGATTATGATACATTGAAGACAGCCTTGCTCAAAAGGTTTAACTTAACCGTAGAAGGGTTCAGGAAGCAATTTAAGAACGGTAAGCCAGAACAGGGTGAGGCATTAGTTCAATATATCAACAGGGCTAAGAGTTATCTTGATAGGTGGTTTGAACTAAGCAAAGTTGAACGCACTTATGAAATGTGAGAATCGTAACGCAGGTTATGAGAGGAAGGTGAGAGGTCAACGTGAGATATATCGAGGTTATGACATATCTCGTGACTATGGTAGAGAGAGAAGTGGCGTGAGAAGTAGAGATAGGAGTAAGGAAAGCTACAGAGACAATGACAGACGTACCATTACGTGTTACCATTGTGGAGGTCAAGGTCATGTAGCTCCAGATTGCCCAAGAATGGTCACAAGCATCGAGCTGCAGCCCTTGAGGAAGGTGATACTGGTGCCTATGGGCAAAAGAAGGTAAGTTTTGCAGGCACCGGCGACGAACCAGAAAAGGATGATGCAATACACAGAGGCATGAGTAGATGCAGGAGCAGTGGCAAACGGCGTTATCACCACCGTGGAAGTGGCAGAGGGCGCCATTTTTTCCACCTATAGATCAGGCTAATGTTTGTATTGCAGAGTTCAACCAGACCAAAGATGACGATGAAATCACTATGATATGCGCAGGTAAGGAAGTTGACCCGAGTCCGAAGGTTACAGGATACAAATTTTCCAGTGCGAAATTACCAGTGGCAGAAGGTTTGTTGAATGGGAAAGTGGTGACTGTGATGCGTGATAAGAGACACTTGAGTGAAGTACCTGTGGCGAAAATCACCATTGACTACCAATTTTCCAAAGGAGAGACCGAAGCATTATGCATGGAAGAAACTATGTACGATGTAAGGATCGGGAACATAGATGGGTCACACCTTCTTGTTCTAATTGAAAAAGCAGTCGAAACGCGTTCACCGGTTTTGAAACGCGATGAATCGTAGCGGAAACTGCGGGTACCGGAAGCCTTGTCGCACGTTTCGCATAGTGAGTTCAAAGAATAATAAACAAACGACGTTACGTTAACGTCATTGCACACTAACGCAACAAGTGGAAATGTGAAACATTCTAAGAACGGTAACGTTACGTCATTCATGTACCAAAACGATCGACAGTTTGAGACGACAGGTAGCAAAAGAAAATACTATCAATTAGTCGTTCCGGAAAAACTTAGACAGACCGTGTTGAAGGTGACACATGAATATATTATGTCAGCGCACTTTGGAGTAAGGAAAACAACAAATCGCGTTTTGGTAGAATTTTTCTGGCCTGGCGTATACGGAGATGTGATACGATACTGCAGATCATGTGACATTTGTCAACGAACAGTGTCAAAGGGTCATGTCACAAAGGTACCGCTGGGCAACATGCCACTAATTGACATGCCATTCAAACGCTTAGCCGTAGACATCGTAGGACCGATTTATCCAGCAACGGATAATACAAATCGGTATATCCTAACGCTGGTAGAATATGCCACACGATATCCAGACGCAGTACCATTTCAGAGTATCGAAGCAGAACGAGTAGCTGAGACACTCGTAGAAATATTCAGTCGAGTAGGAATTCTGAGGAATTATTGACTGATTGCGGATCTCAATTTACGTCGAACGTAATGCGGGAGGTCAGTAGGCTGTTATCACTGATACAACTTACTACTACTCCCTACCATCCTATGTGCAACGGGTTGGTAGAGACATTCAACGGTACATTGAAGCAGATGCTTAAATGCATGGCGAGCGAGCGTCCCAAAGATTAGGATAAGTACATTAACGCGTTGTTGTTCGCGTATCGCGAGGTTCCACATGAGAGCAGCATTCTCTCCATTCGAACTACTCTATGGGAGAACAGTCAAAGGTCCTATGAGTGCTCTCAAGGATATGTGGTCTGAGAAGGAAATTGACGAAAACTTTAAAACTACATGCCAGTACTTACTGGATCTCAGACAGAATCTCGAGCAAACCTGTGAAATCGCGAGCGAAACTCTCAAGAAATCGAGCAATCGGTACACGAAATACCATGACAGGAAAGCGTGTGACCGGAAGTATAAGGAGAGTAACCAGGTGTTAGTACTACGCCCCACTGATAGGAACACATTGTTACTCCAAGAGAAGGGTCCATATCCTATAGTGGAAGGACAAAATGACTGGGATTATAGGATCCACATGAAGGGGAAACTGAAAAAAATCCATGTCATGTTGAAGCGCTATGAAGTGCGTACGCCTCAAAGCCCATGGAAGGGTATACTAGCCGTCATAGACACGGCGGTAATTGACGACATAATTGACGGGAACTATGGTACAGGGAAGTGTAGTGCCGATGAGCACATGACGTGTCCTATGGTGACACAGCAATCGATTGACAGGGTAGACTTAGCCCCAGGGTTGTCCAAGGACCAAAAAGTAGAAGTACAAAAAAGGTGCTTAAGGAATTTGAGCACGTACTGATTGATAGATCAGGGTACACCCATGTAGAGATTCATGACATTAAATTGTCCACCTCAGACCTATTATGGATAAAAGGTTATCCCATCCCGTAAAAAGTTCGCGACTTAGTCAAAGATGAGTTCGAAGAAATGTTGAAGTTAGGAGTTATCGAACGTTCTAGGTCCCCATACACACCACCAGTCATTCTGGTCAGGAAAAAGGACGGAGGACTCCGTTTTTGTATAGACTTTCGTCAGGTGAACAAAGTAACTATGTTTAATGCTGAGCCGATGCTTGAAATTGAGGAAATGTTCTCGAAATTGGCGAAATATAAGTATTTCTCGAGACTGGACTTAAGTAAGGGGTATTGGCAGGTCCCACTCTCAGAGAACGCAAAGCCCTATTCTGTTTTTGAAGCACCCCAGGGCCTTTTTCAATTCATAGTAATGCTCTTTGGAATGGTAACAGCACAAGCTACCTTCGGTATGCTTATGAGGAAAGTCCTCAACGATGTCCCGAATGCAGACAGCTTCGTGGATGACATGTTAATTTTCAGCATCACATGGGATGATCATATTAGGGCCCTCAGGCAGGTTTTGTCCCGATTAGCCAGTGCTAATCTGACCGCGAAACCATCGAAGTGCAGCACTGGCTTCAGCGAACTAGTCCGTAAACCTCTATAATCCAGACATCAGGTGATGGCCCAGAATTTCGTGCTGCCTTCATTTTTCACACCAATTTCGGATTGTTTTTAAATCAGCTGTATCGACGTGTTTGGAGAACTGGCTGTAACAAAATACACTGACATGTCCCTGAAATGCCGTAATGACCCTTTCATTAGCCGGCGGCCGAATTACGATTTTGCCTGGCATCTAATGTGTATCGGATTGATAAAACACATAATTATTGTAAAGTATTGCGAGTAGAATATCCATCTGTCGGAACGTTACACGAACACCAATATACAAGCATACACGTAGGCATAACACACATATTACAATTTCAGAATCGGGGTATGTTTGTTATCAAATATGTTTCCTTCCACTGAACTTCTTCATAGTTCACATGCATTTCTCTCACGATACTCGTATTGTTACATACAGTTCACAAATTCTGTCTATTGATTTCACATTTACGTAAATATAGTAATATGTCAGCAAATCATCTTTCAAACAGCCCTTTCTCTGGTGGTCCTATAGTTTGTTGCTGACATTTCACAATAATGCATCTCTTCTAATACCAAAGACCGCGGCTGAAAATACTCGACAAATATATTGGGGAATCATTATTCATGGATTAAACAACACTGCACCAAACATTTAGCGAACATTATTATAATTTATGGGTTTAAATGTAGGACAATGGTGATTACTCTCTGACACTCCTATGGTAATCCGATATGTGGCAGTTTTAACATTAGTATGAATAGTTGTTGTTCCGTTTAGGTCATCGTAATATCGCTATCGACACTATGATGACGATGACGCGATATCACGATAGCACGATGACGACAATATGATATATAGTACGATGGTGGTGATTACTATCCGGCATTCATATTGGAAACCGTTATATGGCCGTTTAACAGTTTGAATGTACGGTGTTCCGGTAAGGCCATCGTAATATCGATATCGGGTCGATACAACGATAATACGATAACGATGACGCGATATCACGATAGCACGATGACGATATTACGATATTATATCGTTATCGTAGCAGCGTACTATTGTCATAATTATATTGTACTATGTCATCGTAGCGTCCCTGATTGTACATATACATGTTGATCAGGAACTACGCACACTGCTTGCACAATGTACCTAGCATACAACCTCCGATCATACATAAGACAAGATATTTATATGTAATCATAATTTCATCTGTGTCATTCAGTAGATCCTGTAAACGGGATCAAGTTAGTTTTCTACGAGTTATTATCTCCTTGCCGATCATCACTCGCAGGCTGGTGCACATTGAGCTGTGTTAATTACTCGCGCATATCCATCGCGCAATTCGGGCACCCTGCTATGTGTTGGCACGATTTATGTGACAATTGTATGCAAATTATTACAGGATAGTGTAAACATGCCGCACGTTGCGGAAATAATATTGATGCCAGTTTAGCAAGTCTGGCTACTTCGATTGTATGAGCTGCGGTGGTTTAGTGGTTGATGTGATTGGCATAAGAACCGTCATACCGGTTCCAAAAACTGGCCAGAACCACTAGTAATTTCAGTGTGTTATTATGCGAAATATAAATAGTATTTGAAATGTTACCGATAAGCCTCTATATATGTAAACTATACTGAGAAGGAAAAAGGAAAGAAAAAGTTTACTCCGGGAACCGTTAAGTCGCAATAACCTTAAAGGTTATTATTTGGTGTTTAATCTCGATACACATGTCAGAATGTGTCTAGAGTGCAGTTACCTGCATAGTCTCTGGCGTATCAATGGATTTGGTAACAAGAGTTGTCAGAAGACAACGAAGCGCGCCTGGTGGTGCTTTAGTTTCACGAATATCACGAAGCTGTCTGAAAGGAAGCAGCAATTAAAATAAATTTCCCCCAATGTTAAGATCGCGAAAGCGCTAAAGTCATGTTTCATCATGTTTTATTGGCTAAGTGGATGCACCGATTTTTAATAGATTTAGTCATGGATTACTGCACATGAGAATCGCCTCCATGTGGTTATCTGGTGCACTGGATTTATTAGAATCTTCTCATGCGAATATAATACATGTGGTACGATTGGAATTAAATTTACTAGTGATAATATAATTATCCGCAATGTATGATTACCGGTGCAGTGTGACGGCGACATGATGATCCGTTAATTGCTTGTGTAAACGTTTTGGGACCATATCCCGGTAGGTTATCGTCAGATTTTATATTAGCTGCATATGATGCACTATATGGCTACACCATGATCAACGGTAAACAGTTGCGCAATTGTATTTACGTTTCCCGCACCAAAATTCGCTATATTGTTATTGAGAAACAATTCTACAATATATCACAAAACGATTACCATAAATTTGCCTGTTTTTTTATTTTTCAGATATGTTTTAACAATGCACATGTTGGATAGCACATGATAATTGTCCACATTGGAGACAATTACCAGGTGCTTACAAAACAAAATGTGGCCTGTCGGCACACGAATTCCATAGGGTGGCAAATATATTTTCGAAACTCCGGCGAACTTGTGGAGGACGGACAACCGGACACACAGTCCAAACACGATATGCCACCGGCTCTACCGAGACCGGGGTAAAACTAAACTTAAAAGGCAGACGACAACGTGGAATTCAGCATTGTAACGGTTAGTCATGCATCCAGACATTAATAACAGCGCAGCATTTAATCCCGCCCCCATCGTTTTTACCGCGAATATTATGGGAACATCTGATTGGCTGACTGAACGTATGAACACAGTAATTAGATAACCAACCCTGACTGGCACTTGGGTCAGATTGGACTGACCATGATGCTTATAATTTCGGCGTTATGTCTCGCTTTCCGTTTTGACTGCGGAACGCTGGGTTTTACTCAGGCATGTATACGTTATTTAGTTTTGCTTAGGGCAAACCCTACATACAAGTATTATGATAATCGTACCTACATGTATACATACTGTAAGGTGGACGTCATTTGCGCGTGATGAATGTCATATGGCTTCTATATTTAAGGGGCAATTCCTCTGTTATTTTGCGACTTTATTTCTAGTTGTCACTGTTTCCGATCATGACTTGTGACGTAATGTTTGTCATACATGTATATATAGCATGTTCACCTTTTAACTGGTTTGTTTATATTTCAGAGGATATGACACTAGAATAATACGTTAATCTATTTGATGGAACGAACGTTTTTTTCTGATTCCTGATGCGTAAGGAAGACAAATGATAGTTGGTAACACGTGTATATACATGTGAATTAAAACACCATGTCCGACTGCTTAAGGTCGATTTCACTGAACTGTTTTGTTACTTGGCAACACTTGCATGTATGTCTATACAGTCTGCTTTATTGTGCATGCCCCACATGAAAATACAAGGTTTAGTACTTATTCATTGTTTGCATAACAACTGTATTTATGGATGAGACTGGAAAAACGGGGCTTGTGGTGTATGCCACCAGCGTAGTATGCACATCCGTGTAGTCTGATCAGGGATACACCGTTCGCTATTCCATGAATGAAACGCCGTCATGTTTCTAAAGCATTAGCAAAATATGTGTCATATTTGATCAGGAACTACACATAAATCGCATAAACCCAATGATGCCAGTCACAGTCACATTTATTTCTGTTTGCAATAGCTGTTTCAATCACTAACCAACTAACTAATATTTAACAAGAATGTGTGTCTAAGCATGATTCCTTGGTGTAAGAGTCATGTCAGTTCCTGTTTATTACACGTGCCGCAGTTATGGTATAAATCAGTCTGTTAACTTGACATATTTTTGGAACATTAACATTGTGACAATTAACCGTCAATAGGAACAATTAGTAAACCTAACTGCATTTTATGACCAAGTTCATAGTGACAAATGCTTGTTTCAGAACGATAACGTTATAAACCTTTTTATATTGACCTCATTACATATATGTGATCAACAACGAGTATATAATTGGCAAGTTTCGTAAGTGCGCTTTATGCTTTCATAGTGACTTTTATGAACATTGTCATAGCTACTAATGTTTGTCATAGAACGGAAATATTATGCAAATTTTCATAGCGACTTATATATGTCTGAGAACGGGAATGTTAGGAAAATTGTCATAGCGGCTACAATATATGGGAGCGATGGTACGTTTTATAAAAAATTTCATAGCGACTAATATTTGTCTGAAAACAGTAATGTTAGGAAAATTTGCATAGCGACTTCAACATGTGCGAGTGATAGAACGGTTTATGAAAATGTTCATAGTAAGAGGCATGTTAAATTTAATAAAAAATTTCATAGTGAGAGTGATATTACGCTTTATGAAAATGTTCATAGCGAGAGGTATATTACGTTTTATGAACATTTTCATAGTGAGAGTGATATTACGCTTTATGAACATTTTCATAACGAGAGGTATATTACGCTTTATGAACATTCTCATAGTGAAACGGATATTACGCTTTATGAAAATTTTCAGACAGATAGTACGGTTTATGAAAATTTTCATAGCGAGAGCGATAGTACATTTTATGAAACATTTCATAGGTAGATGGATAGTACGGTTTATGGACATTTTCATAATGACTATTGTTTGTCTCAGAACGGAATGTTATGACAATTTTCATAGTGACTTCAAATATGTGAGTCACAGCGGTGGTTGCACTGGTGATTGCTGAGTAATGCGTATGAACAAGTTCACAACGCTTGAAGACAAAGGAGATCGTAGAGATAGTAGGCAATGTCGTATACTGAATGTCTGTTCCTAATGTCTGTTCCTAGAATGTGGTTAAATATTATGATAATTTTCATAGTCAAGTGCAGTCTGAATTTTGTATAGCCCTCCTTATGTATATGGGGTCGCTATTTTGAGCAACTGGATTTGCTGAAACAAAACTGGAGCATGTTGCTAACTTGAAATTCAATTTAATTCAATTAATTATGCTATAAATTCAGCAGTATTCAAATTTACTTATGCTCGGTCGGTATGATCTGCCATATCGCAAGTTAAATATGATGGCGGTCAGCAAATATAAGAAATATTCAGGAATGCTAACTTGAAATTCAAGTTCATTCAATTATAATTCAGCTGTATTCCAATTTAATTATCTTCGTCGGTATGATATAAGATTTCGCAAGTTAAATTTGTTGTTGGTCAGCAAAAATAAGCAATGTTTATGAATGGTAACTTGAACTTTATTTTAATTCAATGAATTATTTGGATTATTATATTATATGTCACATCAGAGACATATTAAGTAATATGTGTTTCTGGTCACATTAAAAGTAAGAGCCACATACCACATTACGCATATCACGTGTACTATACGCAATGGGTTTTGGGTCAATCTTTTAAATCAATAAAGAAAAGAAAGATCATGGCTGGATGGCTGTGCATTCACTTCTCTCCGATAAATACGCCGATTTTCCCCCATTATGCCTCATTTTCACCATTATCCAAATAATCGACCATTACGCCATTTAGTGACGCCGTGCATTTCCATGCCTCCTATAACCGTAGGCTAAATCAGTCAATGGTAACTAGGCTTTGAGATCGATTTACCAATCGTAACTCGGGTTGTGACGGATGCCCAAAACATATTTTAAGCGATCATCCAATGATAACTAGACTTTGTGATCGCTTAACCAATCGTAACTCGGGTTGTGACGAGTAGCAGAAACCACCGTTTATGCCGATTTCGTAAATTAACTACCGATTACGATCTCAAAAAGCAGTTTCTGGCCACGTGCACAATAATTGCTCAAACTGGGGTTTGGGAGCCTAAACCATGGTTTAGACTCTCAAACTGGGGCTTAGTGAATTATTGTGCATTTGGCGAGCCTAAACTAGGGTTTGGGTAGTCTAACCTGGGGTTTGAGCTCGAACAGTTGTTTAAGCTATCAGAAACCGTAGTTTGAGAGTCTAAACGGTGGTTTCTGCCGCCAAGTGCACAATATTGCCCAAACCAGGGTTTAAGAAAACTACCGTTTGGGATCACATTCATTTTTTTGGATTTTTTTCTTAAACTGTGGTTTGGGTCCAAACTAGGGTTTATGATTTTTATTGGTTTACGACCTCAAACGGCAGTTTCTGGCCAAATGCACAATAATTGCTCAAACTGGGGTTTGAGAGCCTAAACCCTTGTTCAGACTCTCAAAATGGGGTTTCGTGAAATATTGTGCATTTGGCGAGCCTAAACTAGGGTTTGGGCAGTCTGAGCTGGGGTTTGAGCTCAAACCATGGTTGAAGCTATCAGAAACCCTAGTTTGAGAGTCTAAACCGTGGTTTGAGCCGTCAAGTGCACAATAATTGCCCAAACCAGGGTTCAAGAAAACTACCATTTGGGATCTCAAATGGCAGGTTAAGCACAAACTAGGGTTTTAGGAGCCTAAACCAGGATTTAAGCTCCAAACCATGTTTTAAGGAATTATTGTGCATTTGGCTTGACATAGTAAATCCATCAATTGACATTTACAGACGATCCTAAATTTGCACTTACGAACGTTTTAGTCGAACGAAGTTTAGTGAAACGGGCCCCAGCTCTATACAAACATTGCGAAATGAGGCCTACACGATCAAATCCCCGATGAATCACCACAATTTGGAGGACAAAGCAGTCCGCGATGAACACAAACACAGTGGAATACGGAACGAGGAAGCATGACAACAAGCCGGGGATCAGCCAGTAAACACATTGGTTCAGTACTTCACTATGACACTTGAATCTGGCTTGTGCGGTGCACTAAACACCCTGCTCTCATCGCCATAATCATCATAATGCAATGTCATAATGAGAACGAATACAATAAACGATCAATACAAAATGATGAAAACGAAGAACAACTATAGTATAACAATAAACACACGAGGTTAAAATCCCCATTTCTCCAGTCACAGCCATATGTATCAAGCACTTACTCACACAAGTCCTTCACAACAGGAAATGCACTGTTGACTAAAATACTCTGTAAATGTAAATGAAATAGGGCTCCTTATATATGTATACAGAAAATAAAGGAATGTATGGAAATATTACAACGGAACTACATGCAGGCCATCGTGGTGGTTAAACCGTCCTTATTAACCTTATTATTCATATAACATGTTATGTGACTTAATTGTTTAATCAAATAAATGTATCAATATTGAAACTTGCGTACCTCGTAGTAGTTGGTCGCGTTACAAACACACTCCTTGTGTTATCTATGCCACACAACAAAAGTAGTTCCGGCGCCGTTTCGTATAATTAATCGACTTTATGGTTATCGTTATACGCTTCTCTCTTGTCAAAATATCCTCAATAGTTAACGAATTTTGTTTGCTGAATCGAATACGAAATGTCCCCAAATTGTGTAAATGTGGCTGTGACTGGAGAAATATGCACGACAACGTCTTGTAACGCAAATATCGTCGGCATTACCACTGCGCCACGACGTTCGGTTTTTTCTGTAACGACGGTTCGGGAAGCTTCGGCGCTCGCGAGTGTGATATCGTAATAGTCCCCTCTATTATTTTCCGCTGCGTTGGAAGCAGGCGACATGGTAGACTATTTTTATCACGTGATATGAAATTGACAAATGCAATGACTAGAAATTGAATAAGGTATACTAACACTAATTATTACTCTTGAAATTATATCTGCCATAGGTATGATATATACGTGACATAAATTAGTTCACCAGCCACGAATGATTTGTCTTAATAGGGATCTGAGAATGGGTTCGTACAAAAAAAAACCTCTGATATTAATGTATATTCTAGAACAAACTCATCATTCGTCATTCTTGGGGGCCGTTTCATTAAACTTCGTACCACAAAAATGTGCGTAAATGCAAAATTATGATAGTCTGTAAATTTCACATTAACAAGGTTTTCTTGTAAACTATTATTGGATTTACATGTATTGAGCATAGGCTGCATATATGCTCCATAAATGTAAATCCATCGATTGAAGTTTCCAGACGATTCTAAATTTGCACTTACGAACAATTTAGTATTACGAAGTTTAGTGAAACGGTCCCCTGTTGTGACATCGGTGATAGTTAACGATTGCGAATGGCATGCAGCTGTCATTGTTTACTGCGTTATATGGGGGATTTGCTTAGCGTCTTAATATGGAGCTCGTAATAGGTTCGTACACACACAAAAACTCGGATATTGATGTATACTCCAAAACAAACTCATCATTCATAACTCCTGTTGTATCATAGGTGATAGTTAACGCTTGCGAATGTCATTGTCCACTGCGTTAGATTCGGGATTCATGGGTTCGATGAATGGTTCCGTCTATGTATCTTGATTTCGATGTTTGATAACATCACATCCTGGTCAAGATCGTCGGAAAATATAAATGTATAACATTGTATACAACATAACATCGACGACATAACATAGAAACATAAAAATCAAGTCAAAATGCAAACAATATGTTCGTACGCAGACAGTATTTCACATCAGCTGCTGTTCAAATAAACACTGTATCACGAGATTAGTGACGTAGACTTGAAAATAAGAAAATATAATTGAATTTCAGTGAAGTGAATATTTCATACAATGCATACATTCACTATGGAATTGCAACAATGATGAGAAGTATGAAGAATATAGTTACATGTATGATAACAGTTACTTACAATACAATCGGTATCGATGGCAATCATGATGCCGACATGTACATGCATTTGCGTGGGGCATATATTTGTGCCTTAATGTAGCTGACCTCCAACCTTGTGGCTATGTCAATCATGTAAAACAAATTATGGTATTTTATATCATATTTAAATAGTTTGACGTGTATGGCATAGTGTAGTAGATTGAGTATAACATCACGTCCGTTCAGAAAAATGGCATAGACGACAATGCACTTCTATTCTATTTGGGAGTACATTTTGTACGGAATTTACCACTTTTTTACCGTCTAACAAAGCCACAATATCATTACCTGCTGCAAGTTACCCTTACCTTACCAAGGTTTGAAGTATAATACATACTTTATATTCTATTCGTGGGACTTCGCTCAATAGCTTCCATACATCATGCACACTGAGATCGCTGTTCTAGCCATCAGCCAGTTTCACCTGTTCTGCCTTTTGACAAAGAACTCAAAATGTGAAGTAGAACATATGATATAATGTAGCTAATCACATGTAGAAAAGCCAGAAGCTCAAAATGTGATGGCTCGTAATGTCGGGCTCGCTCGAAATAGCGTCGCAGTCCCGATAATTTTCCTTATATGTTCAATGTATTTTACATCCGATGACTCAAGATGCAACTCGTCGAAAAATGCGATCCCTTGAAACATGTGTCCCGCGGTCTCATTTCTCTCTAGTTTGCTATACGACGACTCGAAAGTCATGTCGAAGTTTGTGCTTGGCTAATTTTCACACCCCCGCGTCCGACTTATTACGATCAAAGACCGAGCCGCGCTCTACCTGTCTATGAAATGTAGTTTCTTTTCGTGGTACATGCAACTCAAGGGTTATACTCGAATAACCCGAGTATCACTGGAACAACCAGAGTCGAATCGAGTCAGGTTCAAGTCGAATTTAGAACCATAGATACCCACCACCCGGCGTGGGTTCGATTACAGTTACTCGAGTAAGGTTCAAAGGTCAAAATTATTTAACGCGAGTTGGAACTCTGCTTGTTCTAGTGATCCTCGTGTTATTCGAGTGGCTATCCGGAAGTTACAACGAAAAACACCTATTAATTATACCGCACTTCATAGTTAGGCAGAGATGACTGGTCGTGACAAAAAGGATTTGCTCTTACTGAATGTTCGATCAGTGCAGCATTAAATCGGCCTGCACATTCAGTTCAGGGCGTGAAATGTTCGTCCTCGACAGCTATTCATGATGCATAATATAGTGAAATAGTAAATCCATATCAAGTTGCAGGAGTCTGTAAGTTGTTCAGCGTTTATACTGGTCACAAACTAAGTAAAACACCTTTTGTTGCGTCGCAATATTTTATAATTCACGACTGAACGGGTGGGGGGGGGGGTTGCAACTCCGGAACCCCCCCCCCCCCTCTAGATCCGCCCCGGCACTGTTTGGAGTGACGTCACAACCACCTGCGACATTACTTATGTGCGCCACTATTTATAATAAATACTGGATCTTTTGATGATAATTGAAATAAATATAGTTTTGTAATTACATTTAAATATAGTTTATTTAATTTCACATGATAACTTTAATCTGCGAATAAATACTATTATCATCTAAAGCATGGATACACTATAGTATGCTTCATTATTTCCTGATTTCGACGGGTACAGTAGTCGACAAATATACCGAAATCGCAAGATGCGATGGCTGGAAAGATGCGATCATTCGAATAAAATATGCAGGCCTTTGGTATTTCGAGCATCGCGATTTCACTGTAAATCAATTATATTACACAAAGTTGTAAACTATGTAACTTTTCTGGACAGGTTTGTGCCTGTATTTTTAAAAACATGAACCACCATTACACAAACCTTCATACACAGACAATCGAACAGTCTATCACCAACCACACAACACATACCATGTATACCAACTACTGTACTCTGTTATTAGCTATAACATCCAGTGACATGTAAGCAGTTACCTGAGTGTATTGTCCCTGGTGTCTACTCACCTACTACGATTAGATATGGCTTTACCTATGGGTAACGTGTATACTAAAAATAGATTGAAAAGTTTACACATCAATATTTATTTTGAGATTAATGGTAGAAATGCTCATATATCTCGCCTTTTGTATAGTTTGCTGGCATAATATTTATAGTTTGCCACCGTCATATCTGTCTGTTATGTTTTGCATCAAATTGTATTTGGTTTACTGTCATATTATTTGCTGTATGTGTCAAACGCACGAAGTGGTGGAATGTACGATGGCTTGTACATACAAAGATGGCGGAGATGGCAACTCAGTGCTCCATATAGTATACAGTAACGAGACACTATTCGCATAGTTTTGTTGAGTTGAATTCATATATCACATCACTCTTATGAAGCAATTATCATTGAAGTCAATTGTATCTTGATGACCTAATTCCATAAACATGTTTGTAGGGTAATGTGTATTAAGCAGTTGCAGAAAATAGTGAAACTAACATATGGTTTGCGATATATACACAGTCAGATTGTGCCGAGGTATATTAGAGGTACATGGCGAGGCGGCAGGATATATTTCACAAACAAACGAATAGACACATGCAGTGTTCTGTCATGTTTGTGGATCTACATATGGGTATACCGCGATTGAAGATGCCCGAGCTTTTTTATGTTAGAATGCATTTTGTACCACTGCAAAATCAAATATTCTGTAGCGTAACACAGTGTTTGAATCATTGTAGATGACAGAGTTATCAGTATAATCATGACTTTTAATTTTCATTAAGACACAATGAAATATGCATTACCTTAAAATTCCCTACATACGCGGTGCCGTAACACATCGCATAATAGTTATATGAACACGAATGAAATACTCACTTTATCGAATTCGATTGGCAGGACGCAACCATAGATGTATATTCGTGTTATCCTCTAAGCGTAAATCGAAGACGATGTTATAGCCGCTTTGCAGTTTACTCATACATCTCATATCAAACTGACACTCGCATGAAATATTCGCACAAACCATATCTAAAATTATACCCGGACGTGTTGGATATGTTCCAAATGGAGATAAATAACCGGTATTTCGTCGAGAGTTCATGTACAAGAAGACAAGAGACAAGAATAAATTCCACGTGGGTTGTTTATTGAAGTCTAGACTGAGATAAATGTACACAGGTATAAACCGTTCTAACCCTGTCATATGATATGAGACACGACATGTGATTTTGTACCTTCGGACATGTGCGTAATTCCGTGAAATACGTTTACAAAATTTGCAACAGTTACTGTTCATGTAAATTGCGTCAAAAGTTGACAACATTTTCAGAGTACATGCAGAATTACATTCCGCAGGTTCGATGAAAAATTTGTCAACTTTTATCTTTAGTTATGAAAAATATTGTAAGTTTTGAAGACGTATTTTATGAAATTACGCAGATGTCCGAAGGTAAAAAATCACATGCCGTGTCTCAATTATAGCCTAGGTCCCTGGTAGATTTAACGTTTCATATGGGGCTTCTGCGATTTCTGATGCACAGGCTGATATGGATCTACACTGTTCGCAAAACCCATAAGCCCATTGCACCAGTCACAATCATGTATAGTCTAGGCTCCCGATAGGGTTTCGCGTTTGTAATATATATATACTAACTAGAGTAACTGGTAGTAAATATGAATTAAATCTACAGTTCAGATAAACGGTTGATTTATTATCTTTTATCCGTCAACATAGCCAAGGGAAAGGGGACCTGGGGCCGTTTCACTGAACTTCGTAAGTGCAAAATTATGATAGTCTGTAAATTCACATTAACAATGTTGAATTGAAATTTCAAAACGAACATATATTTGCACTTACGAATATTATAGTCGTACGATGTTTAGTGAAACGGGCCCCAGTTCGGTGATAATTACGGATTTGTTTTCTGAATCGCCATTCTCTGTCGGATATCAAAAGCATATACCTTTTGTATGCTATTGTTGCCAAAATTGTTTTTAATTAAGATGGAAATGTATACATACATGTATCGGATGATGTCATTAAGAGGTTTTAATGACACACATCATGACGTCGTGTACTACGCGCGAAAATGCCACGTTGGAAGGCAAAATTAATTTACAGATTCGTGGCCTGAAGATGATGTTAATGGTGATATTTGGCATCTTGTAGGCCGTAGCTAGTGACTATAGGTGATCTAAATTCTAGAGTTATACATCATACAAGCTTGGAGACATTGCCTCTACAACGGATGCTGAATGCATCCTGAATGCATGCTAAGTCATACCATGTTGCCTAATGTGTCTTTTTTATTTAAAATTAAAAGTTTCTCCTGATACACACCTAAGGTGGATCTTACAGGCAATGGAAAACACATTTTAACTCGGGTGATGTTTGACAGAGGCGACAAATGTATGTTTCCAGCATTAACTGACCACCACCCAACTGATCCATTGACGGGTAAAAATGTATTATCTTAGAATAGGTGTATGTCGTAGTGACGGGCTGATTTACTGTGCATATGTCAATAAGTGACGTCACCAGTTTCCAAGTAACTGATCCTTAATTCATAAAGCTATTAAGTAATATTCAATTCGCAAATGAAATAATGCATCGTTCTTATATTGATTACCCTGAGTTATGATGCACATGATGCAATGTTAAAACAAATTAGTTTTAACTATTCCCCACCCACTGAATGTACAATGACCATTTTACATGTAACGATTTTTATTTCTTTATACGACATATAGTTATGAACGGTTCATATGAACATGCAGCTACTAGCACCTGTATATGTGGTTGTGCCTGGAGATATGGAGCTTATGGATTTTGCGACCAGTGTAGATCCAGTTCAGCATCCGGACAGTCTGATCATGATCTGCACGATTCGCCATTCACCCGTCATGCTTCTAACAAACAAACTATATCGTTATTAAGGTACAGGAGTGTGCTATTTGATCAGGACATTTGATCAATAATATCCCTTAACCTATTTCGAGACATCAGCAGTAATGTGTAGTAGTTGGCTCATGTACTTATACAATCATGTATATAGCTAAAAAATGTATATAACTTGTACAATTACTGACATACAGTATGTGTCATACGAGAACGTGTGTGTTCCAATGGGTATGACCGTCATCCATTACCAGTGTAAGTGCACACAAGTGCATGTAACATGGCTATTGCCTGATACAAGTAGCTATGTTACTCCATTAGTGTACAATCTCATCTGACATGCACCCATTGTGAGGCATTGTAAGTAAATATAATACCACTATTTCATAATAGTGGCATTTTATAGCCTGTTAGGTTGACATACCATTTCATAATTTTCATATAAACAAAAACATTGAAGGTGCATGATCTTTCTAAAAGCATACATATGCTCTTCAAATATATCCACTATATTCATATAGCTGCTTACAATGTATGTACGCATACATAAACTACTTTCTCCAATATGTTTCAACATTCGGTGTTCTTAATTATAGCACACGTGTTATTCTACACCTGCTGTGTCAAATTACCAAAGACCAACAGGATGTAGATTTGTAATTAGCTTGTGATAGTTCAGATTGGCATATACCTGTATAACATTCGGATACCAGCATCATTACATATTTACAACTACTTCACTTAAATGTAGTCTTTGAATTTCACACTGTGCCGAAATAAATATTTGACAGATGTGGCTAAACGTAGATATGACTTATGAAAATATGTATATGTCCTCAAAGCTCATGTATGTAATTACATAACTATATACAAGCAAACATTCGTATTTATCCCGTCAACACAGTGTGTATGTGCCGTGAAACACGGTGCCGTGAAACAATTTTGATATACTGTCATTACGACCTAATCACTGCGTATGAATATGTGCTGTGACTGGGGTTATTGTTTTGCATTGTAAAGCCATTTGAAGGCAGCAAAACGTGGAACAGATAGTAGTCCAGTTTAAGATTTTTGCGCATCTGACATACATATATATAACTAAAACAAGAGTGCCACAAGTCACAAAATACGCCCGTCGAATATGGGCCAGACAACGAAAGACGCAGAAATGTGAATCTGTCACCTAGGCAAGAAACATTCATGAGAATTTGAAATTCTATAGCATTATTTCTTCATCTCGTTGTGCTAAACATGTATGCTAATTTAGGCAGAGATAGAAAAGTAGAGTGCAAAGTAGAAATGATAGAGAATTGGATACAATAATGTAGAAAAAATGACTAAGTTAAAAAGTTGATATATTTGTTAAAACATATGTTTTCGGCATAAAAACACCAAGGTGCACATCTTCAATATGTGCAGAAGACGTGTGTATAGTCTCAGATCGATCGACAGAACCGTTTCGGAGGAGTTGTGTACACAAACTATGCGCTTTTTCTTCAGCTGCCCGCCCGCCGCCCGCCCGCCCGCCGTGCGGTAAAACATAATACGTACCGTTATTCCAAAGGTGATCCACATGGAAACTCATACATCAGTAGGAAAAAATAATATTCCACAAAGGATGTATCAAAATGTTCATCTAAAGAATATCACATAGCCTCTATCATTGTCTATCGGGACACATTAAATATCGATTTTTCTATGCAATTGAACTATTGTCTACATGACAGTCTAACTATTTACGCAAGCGGTCAGAATCAGTTGTTTGGAAGGCGTTTTCTCTCGCATTGTACCACAGTTGTGTATTTTGCTGGCTCTTTGTTGTCATCGAAATATATATTTCTCTATTTGACAACAGGTAATGTCATTCTAATGATGACAACTCTATAATAGTGTACCATGCGTACATTCATTTACTGAATGCAGAATTATATTTGCATTGTACCTGTTTAGCACATACATAGTACACGTAGTTTGTAGCTAAGATACATGTCTTTGCGACATTATACCCATATGCGGCATTGAATCCACATAACAATCATCCCTATGGTAGTCTTTCAAATTAATTGCACTCCTGATGGACAATCATATTCCATTACTATAGCAACCGGAGACATGTATTCGAGTATATGTTATGGGCTAGCACATTTTGGTGTCATCGCAAGATGCTGGACCTCCTCGGGATAAGGCTATTATCAACTATTTTAAGAAAGTTAAGCTGTATTAAACGTGTATAAATAGATCCGTAAATATCACATCCTGATTGCAAAAGCGACCATGTTGATGGTCATCTTGAAACTGACAGCTATGGTGACATTTCATATGATTATGTTTTGGTTGTATTAGTTTCAATGTGTAATTATAAAAATAAATACAGCACTTAGTGTTTAATGTAGAATTGATGACACCAGTGTCTGCACGAATTATATATCGTCACCATGTATTGTATTTATTTTCTAACGTTTGCAACACACGACCAAGGGTTAATTTAAATTATTGGCACATATGAAGACATTTGCGGGATCCTTAATGTAGGAGAAAGCTATGCATGTTTGCAATAAGCGTAACCATGCCATTTATCATACCATACCACATACTGCCTTGGCCATGAGATGCTGTTTATAACAACTCCATACAGTAAAGAATAGAACGAAACAATAACATTTTGGCGGCCATTTTTACTTTTCTGACAACTGTGGAAGGCTATTGTATCACTATTTCCTGTATTTTCCATTTAATTGTCAGGGAACGCAATGCATATGTGTCTTTCAACTTCATGAATTACTGCAATTGCTAGTAACAGCACGACTCGCAGAAACAATGTTGTAAAACAGCTTATTTTGCAGCAATTTTGAAATATATTGCCATTTACTAATGTAATTAAATGTAAGATGTATTATAAATCATTTTACATTCAAATTGTGACTTAATTTAGAAATTTACCCTGTCAATATTGATCAGACTGAAAGTTAACAGTCCTTAATAAAACAATATAATAATGTTCGACGGCCATCTTGAAAAAATGGCCACCATTTGTTCATCTAGCGGCTCTTTTAGCGAAGACAACCAGGTTTGATAGACAATAGGTCCGAAAATCATACTCACCAAAAATCCCACATGAGGTGTTATCGCTGGTTCAAGATCGAAAGATATAGCATAGGCTATCCAACACGACCAATAGTAATATAGACGTCGAGATTCTTCATTTATACACTTTATACCCTCTTAAGTTATATTTACATTAACGGCAGTGCTTGAAACAGTATGTGCAAATGATAGTAAATAATAAGTTGCTTCACGCTAGTTAGCCGACAACTTACATGATCATATGTACACATGCAACAGTTACTGTATATCGACTAGTGGACTGACATAAGGTGAGCAATTTCGTATTTTTATGCCCCCGGATTCGGTAGAGCCGGATGCATATATAGTTTCAACTGTGTGTCCATGTATCCGTTCGTCCGTTTGTTCGTGTGTCCGGCACATTAAGAAGTTTGCCGGATTTTCTCAATTATGCCATACCGTCTATATCCCTTGAAGGATTACTTAAATATTTCATCACAATATACATGTTGATAAATGCCACACATTCATGCTGCCATTAATATGACATTTACCTTTTGACCTTCACAACTTTGAACTTTATATCACATTAAGAAGTTCCCCGGAGTTTCTCAATATTTTATTTTCCTTGAGTGGTTACTTAAATATTTCAACACAGCATACGTGTGGGCAAATGCCACACATCCACGCTGCCCTTAATATTACCTTGACCCTTTGCACTTCACAACTTTGAACGTTTTCACACATTAAGACGTTACTTCTATATCCCTTGATGCATTACTTTGATGTTTCCATACTTCATACGTGTGCTGCCCTTAATATGATCATGACCTAGACCTTGCCAACGTTGAACATTTTCTCACATGAATAAGTTCGTCGGAGTTTCTCAATTCTGTCATAACTTAAATTATGGATTACTTTCAATACGTCAAACATGCGGACAAATGTCACACATCCATGCTGCCCGTGATGTGACATTGACCTGTTGACCTTCACAACATTTATCATTTTCACACACTAATACATGTAACTTTCTCAATATTTCAATATATCATACTTTGCACAAATGTCACACAATCATGGTGCCCTTAATATGACGTTCACCATTTGACCTTCACAACTGTGCATATGAATACCTATCACTTTTGGTTAATTTACTTTGCCACAATTTCTCCATTCTGCCACCGGGGGCAGATCACATTTTCTTGTTCTTTATGCGTTACAAGTTATGGTTCGTGTTTTGTTTTACTATATTATGAAACAACTAGAAAATGTGTTCATATAACACAGATGGCCCCCATACCGCTTTAATAGTAAACGAGGCAAAATTGTAAGTCGAAAAGGGGGAGATAATCTATTAGCCGGGGGTCTGGAATCAAAAATCGAAAAACACTTTGCGCATCTACTCATCATAAGGAAGCTACATACCAAGTTTCGGTTTGTAGCTATTACGGTTTAAAATATCGACGAATTACAAGGAGAAATTGGCAAATTCTAAGTCGAAAAGGGGGAGATAATCCATTAGCCGGGGAACAAAAGTTCGACACAAACGTTGCGTATCTACAAGGGTAACACTAAATCCCCCCTCCACTATCGTAGTAGGGCATAACAAAGGCAACGCTGGTGGCATAGATGTGATGGAATATGGGATTTTATTCAATTAAATATAATTTGTTAATAATTCCTTACATTTACACTGTCCTTACATTCCTAATGAAAACGCCCATTCAACGTTTATATCCCAGTATAGTACATTAGCCCCATGTGACGTCGCGCGACGTCGTTGATTCGTTAAACGTTGTTTGTCAACATTGAACTCTATGATGTTCATCGTCGTTGTCAAATACGACACGCATTTGACCGACGGTGCTGTTCTATGAATTGCGAAAAAATGAATCAGATTTATAATGTTAACGCCGAATTTGGTTACTTACATTTTTGAAATTATCAGAAAATGCAATGTAATAGTTATAGTTCACATATTGCATTTTTAATAAATTAATTTCGAGCGAGCGCAGCGAGAAATTTGTTTATTAAAAATTCAATATGTGATAATAACTAATTTATTGGTTGCCCCGCCCCATCGCGGGCACCTCTCTATTAGAATGGACCGCTGACCGATTTCAACAACCATAATATTACGTAATGACGGTGTGACACTGAATCGATCCACAGGTGGAAGACTCGGACCTATGACACCAAAAATATGCCTATTAAAAAAATCCCATTACCCCACCCACTTGGTCTCGTACATTACCATCTTCTATTTATAGAAGGTGGGTATGAATGTGGCAATTATAGAAAGAGCCCTCTCTTTTCCGATTCGCACAAACACAATAAACATCGATTAAATGTATGAAATAATGTCTCTGGCAATCGATAAAGGTATTAGGTGTGTGAATATACTCACTTCAAATCACTGTTTCAAGTATTTATTGAGTTATTCGCGTTTTGATTACCCCATCCAAAGCGAAAGTTGAGCGTACGAAAGAATCTCACACAGAATCGGAGGCCGTCCGGCGTGGATTATCGGTCATATTTGGCCGATAGCTGATCGCCAGCTCAAACTAAAGTGGTGCACCATGACCATATACATTAGAAACTCCAACCATACAAAGTTCGTCCAATTGTGATCGTTAGTGAGTATATTCACACACCTAATACCTTTATCGATTGCCAGAGACATATTTCATACATTTAATCGATGTTTATTGTGTTTGTGCGAATCGGAAAAGAGAGGGCTCTTTCTATAATTGCCATTTTCATACCCACCTTCTATAAATAGAAGATGGTAATGTACGAGACCAAGTGGGTGGGGTAATGGGATTTTTTAATAGGCATTATTTTGGTGTCATAGGTCCGAGTCTTCCACCTGTGAATCGATCGTGCACGTGGTGCGCGCCACATGAACTTACGCCATCATGGCGGGCCTGTGGTTCTAAATATTACAGAGTTATTGCAACATTTAATGATTAATTTAAAATATATTGGCGAAAGCGTCGCAATATGCGACAAATTGAGACGAAATACTCTGATTTCATTGGTCGAAAAACGAGGGAAAACATAAATAGTAAATACATGGTAAGTAGTGTATACATGTAATACTGCATTCTTGGCTACATTTTTGCAACCAATGTTTTTTTTGTCATAATTAGAGCACATAGCATAACACTGGGGTTGGTTCCATTTCGACAATTCCTTTGGCCGCCATCTTGGATTTAAAAATGGCCGCCCTGAAGTAAAATATTTATAAAATATAATACAGGTAGAATACTGATTATTTGTTTTGTGATAATCATCTTTTGACTACACACAACAAAACCAGTGTTATTTTCATTTTTAATAACCCACATGGCGGCCATCTTAGATCTTAAAAATGGCCGCCCTGACAGAATGACAGACATGTTATATGTCAAAATGGCCGCTGTGTGTATGAAGGAATTTTCTTAATTATGGATACAGTGCTTTCAATCTGTTCCTTGTTGGTGTTTTTGAAAGACAGTGCTAGCACATTAACACTCAACATATTGTCAAAGGAGTTCCTTACATACACTATATACACTATACAAATGTGTATGCATGAACGTGTAGCAAAAATGTTGAAAAAGCAGTAATCGTGTGATTAAATGACCTTTTCGGTATTAAAACGTCATGTGCACAAATGACAGTTTGATTTCCAAAACACTGTTGGAGAGGTTGAATACACTCTATACCTAATACAGAATTGTATGCAAGAAACTGTAGAAAGTGTCCACGTTGAAAAGGTGGATTGTTCCATGGTCATTACCATTATTTATGAGTACCATATAGTCTTAAGAGATCACCACTCATGTGTCAATGTGTCAATGTAAAAGTGATCAGTGTTTGATGGTCCAAATTCCGTTTCACATGTTAAACTTGTCATTATAATGAATTGACAAAGCCAGATATAATGTATACCTACGCATCTAGGTCTGCATCAGGTTGTGTCACAAAGGCAAGCCAGTGGCCAATGCTTCCATACCATTGACTCTCGCATAAAGCTAATATGCTCTGATTGTACATGAAACATGTGGCATGTTATTTGGCCGGAAACGGTATTGTTACGTGTACTGACCGACTGCTCAAGTGAAATAAGATCACTTGCCTCCCATATCCATGAAACAAATACTTTATTCTTGTTCTCACAGATTGCATTATATGCTACAGTTACTGAAGCAATGTAACCTGACAATGACACATGCTTTTGACATGTTATCGGCAAAGACATACTAGTTACTGATACGGTATGCCACAAGTCAGTAACATACATATTTTCTAACTTTATTAAGGGTTTGAATTCACAGGTACATGTAGTATTCGCGAACTTACCTGTCAGTGATAACGAGTTGCAAGAAATTGAAAACTTGACTGAGTACGATGCAGAATTGTTTATGCTAGAAAAACGATACTCGAGGGATAACTAATTTTCAGAACGCAATGTCCGTAGAAAATAGTGGCGTCCTAGGATTACAGAGATAAGCTGAAAGGAACTAAACACATACTTCTGACTCCACTCGAGTCAAAAATGTTGTAAGCAGTGCATAATGTCCATGGTGGCATTCAGCAATGTCTCGAGCGCAATATAGTATGTTCTGGTAAAATGGTAGGAAGATGTTCAGTTGAAGATAGAAACTCAAATGCCAAGAAGACTCTGATATCACACTACGTACAAGGTCAGACATGCCAAACTGTTGCTACAAACATTTCCAAATGGAATGAAAAGGATTGTTTATAACTGTTAACTGCAACAGTCACACAGCACGAAATCCAAAAATGGTCATTGGAAAGTTGAAAGTGATTTACAGTAAGCATGGTGCACATGTTTCAGATGAAGTCTGTAATTTGCCTACCAGGATTTTACAAAATAATGGGATTTCCTTAATGTCATGTGCTCTATGTAGCCAAAGTTCAGTGGGTTATCTGAACGAACGGTAATCATTGTGCAACACAGTTTCTTAAATAACGAAATGTGCATGTACAGGGTGGTTCAAAATATATGTCCCCACAGTAAAAACTAATGACGTCACTACTTTTATTGTATGACGTCACAATATACAATGTATGATATTTAAAAAAAATCATGAAAATTGGTCGAAAACTGTGATTTTGAAACGTGACCGATAGCATCTGACAATGATAAAGAAATGTTAGGACATACTATTGGAATCATTACCCTTATACAAATGTAATATTAGGACAGAAAATATGAATCATTAACCCGATACACATCTATTTTACAGTGAATTGCATGTGTTGTTACATACAAGTATTACTATGTTATTTTTTTCATGTTCCATTGAAAAATGCGTATTATGAGACCAATAACAACATTCATCATTTAGATGTGTGATGGCAATTATTATATTTTACGAAGGCCAATTACGACATTGACTATATGAAGCGCCACTAGTAGAGATGTGGTACTGTTTAATCAGAATCAAAGTATATGTATGCACAACAGCTGTATATGGTCTTAGCAACCGGACTGTCAATATTGAGGAATGAATCCCTGATTTTCCAGATTTGAACTACTGGTAGTATTTGCATGTGCAAAGTTTGAGAAAGGAAAATAGTAATTACATCAGCAGAATATAAATAACGAGGAGATAAACTGCTCTACAAATGAAGATAGCTTTTCGACGCCGATTATGCGTAAAACTCAGAATTTTTAAAGACCCGCGACGCCGCATTATTCCAAAAATGGGTATATATTTTGAATACCATGTATAAAGTAGATAATATATATGTTTCTTGAATATTATATACTGGAAACAATGGTGAATAATTACAGTTTATTCTGATATATAAATCACACTGATCACTGTTATCTACTTGTAACAGATTGGTCCCAAAGTGGGGTAATATATTTTGAACCACCCTGTATATACCTATATTTGGGTATACTGGAATATCGAAACTCCCATAACCGGCACGGAATAGTCACATGCACAGATATTGATGGGACAGCAGCTTCTATTCAGCTTACTGACTACTTGTGAGCAGGTATTGCCAAAACATGTTTCTATATGTGACAACAGAGCAAGAAACTCTATAATAAAAACACAGTAGCCTTAAAATTAGAAGAGCTAAACACTGGCCACCAAGTGAGATTCCATACGACAGCAAACGTTTGTTTGAGACCAGTTACAGTCTGCTGTCGCAATGCCTGATGCAGACTCCAGATGGTGCATCACACCACCGTAACAGACCTTTCACATGGCAGAAAGGGTGAATATGATTATTTACATTTGCAATGCCATATACAGGACAATAATTTATTGGATAAAATTTATGATTTGCCATATTATTTATCTTCATATTTTAAAGGAAAACACATGTGCTGACCAAGATATCATTTGAAGAAACATACCTATAAGCCACAATGGTACCACAGCTCTTGTTAGTAATAGTTTCAGCAGTTTCTTTGTGGTCATTGTATTATTAATATAAGCAGAAGAAACATACAAAACATCACCACTGCATTAAAAATGTATAATACATATTAGATTGTCAAGTTTAAAATTGCGGTCATTTTAAAAATAAAATAGCCGCCATTTCAAAATATACTAAAATCATTATGCCAATATTTCTTATCTATAATAAATAATATTAAAAAAACACACATAATGACGTTGATGTTAAATATAATTAATTTCAATGGCGGCCATTTTGAAATTAAATATGGCGGCCATTCGGCTCTTAAAAAAAATGGAACCAACTTCGGTCTTGTTATATTTGTTATATAGATATGTTTTCAAGCAAACACACATGTGCCAATCACAATATCGTTTGAAAGAACATAGCTACAGCCACATAAATACTATAATGTGTAACACATCTTTGATGTGACGATGTACGTAACACGCTAAGTTTCGGTGGCCATCTTGACGATAAAGAGTAAGCGTACCACAATGCAAGTTAGCAATAATCTCAGCAGACTGTGTTCAAAGAAATATGAGTATAACCAGAAGGAAAATACAAAATGTTACCACGACATTCAAAAATGTACAATCAATTCTGGATTTCGTAGTTTAAATGGCGGCAATTTTAAAACCAAAATGGCTGGTATCTCAAAATGTATTCAACTAATTCTGCCAATATGTATTGTCCATAATAATGTGTTTTTCGCTGCAAAAACACCACACATAATGATTTTGACCCCAAAATATAAATGTCAATGGCTGCATTTGTGAATTTCAAGATGGCGGCCACATTGCTTATAGAAAAAACTGGAAACTACACCAGTTGTGTTGTCTGTGGTCTATAGATGAACAAAATAAACCTTGGTTCAAAAAATGTAGCAACTTTCACAAGACTTAAAATAACGACATAACGGTATACACTATAGTGTCGTCGAATATAAAATGTATTCCGTTGAGCCTTAGACAATGTTATTGGGGCGAGCTTTAAAGTTGTCAGGGCGAAACAGAATACATGTTATATTCGACGGCACTAAACATGCATTTAATTTATACAGTATGCTCAACTTAATTTTTTGAACGTGCGTGACGCTATGTTTTGATATCATTTCCTGGCCATACGTCACAAATATAGCGACTTCATTCAACGCAAAATGGCGACGTCCACGCTAGGTACATGTACATTCGGTATTGTATTTAACTAAATATACGATTTATCTACGATGAACGTCAGTATTGACTGACTGTAGACTCCACTGTTGTCATAATTAATAAGCATTACAATCATTATAGACATTTCCTTGTTACTTCGCATATACAGTAATATTAGGCACTGGTCGCGTTAGGGTTGTCGGTACCATCCGAGCGCACCAAAGATTTCTGGTCCCAATGTGTTTAGACATATATACTGTACATATTTATATACTGTTTCCGCATGATGTACTTTTCAAAGTAGTAGCTTAAGCCCACTAATTTGCATAAACAAAATGGCAGCCAGTGAAAAAAAAACATCCGCTACCGTAGGATATATATACATTACAGAATATATAACAATGGATTTAATCCTGAACTGACGTCGACCTGCCAGCCTCGGCGTATCTGGAGAACACGATGGATGGACCGCCAACCAACCCCTCCTTCATCATCGCGTAAGTCTCACCCTTCGGTGCCCACAGTTCGGGCGTGTCCGCCTTCCCATCGATCGACCCGCGAAGCAGGTACTGAAGGGAAACACCGGGCAAAGACACGGCGTCCTTGAGTATGTCCACACCTCTACCCCTGTAGAACTCCGTCATTTTAGTCAGCGCCTCCAGGAACGGTCCGACATCCAAGTCGTTGTAGTGTTGCAACCATTCCTGGAACGTCTTCATTCCCTTTTCTCGGAAGACCTTCTTGTACTCTTTCCACTCGGACAACGACAGTAGGAACTCACCCTTCAACTTCGAGTACCACTCGGGATAGTCGGGCAGCCCCGGATGGTCGTGTTTTCTCCGGGGTAAACATAAACATCGTCGTGCTGGCCCTCTTTCCGACCATCACCTTATTCACGGTGGTCGCCAACTTCTCGACAAGGTACTGCTTGATGAGGTTCAGGTCGTACCTGCTGCAGTTGAACCCCACCACCGGGACTTGGTCGATCCACGAGACGATCTTCTCTTGCTGAGGTTTCGATAGCATCTCTATGTCGCTCGGCAAATACTTCTACCTAACCCCCTCCCTGATGACTTTGCCTCTCCTCTGCAACTCGGTCACGAACTTCTCGTAGACTATCTGGTGAGGGTACAGAGTCGGCGCCTCCTCGCGCGGCGGTGGTGGATAGTGGGGATTCCCCTCATTCAACCACTCGCACTCTCACATCACCACCAGCTCGTAACCCGCCTCCCTTATCTTGGCGTCTTGGATTTTCGTCCTCGTGTACAGCGATCTCGTGTTATCTCTCCTGCAATGCGTCGGACACCCGTGCAAGTAGCATCCGTGAAACTGAAACACGGTCTTGGTCTCGTGACAGTAGCCGTCGACCGGATGATCGCCGGCCACCCACCTCTCGCCGCCGTGACCGCATCTCGCGTGATGTATGTATTTTCCCACCCTCTCCTCTTCTGCATCTCTCAACCATTGAATCGACATCGCACTCGCTGACCCCTTGGGATAGAACGCCTTCTCGTAGGTCGAGTGCGGTTTCTCTGCCCTCTTACCTGGACATATCTTCCCACCCATGCAGGTGGTCGCGTGCCTATGCATGCTACACGACTTTGTGAACCGTTGTTGACATCCGGTGCACCCGTACTCGTTCGTCATCTTGCGGAGGTTCTTGATGAGGAACGAGTGACCTCCAAACATCGTCAAGGTATTCTCCCCAACCGCGTCGTAGTTTGCCGGAGACTTCATGAGGTACCACACTCCGTCGGCGGTGGGCTCGTATACACGAATGCCCAGCTTGAAATGCTCTTCGACCTTCTTAATATCATCCAGGGGGATTCCCTTACTATCCGGTCCGTTATCGTGACCGAGGTATTCGCGAGCCAGAGCTCGTGCTTCCTCACAACAGCGGTCGGGTCTCCATCCACGGTGGATGGTTATGCACCTAAACAGACACAAGTAGTCGTCGTTCGTGTCGACGGAATACATTCCTTGTTTCTGTCTTAACCAATCGGGGAGTTTTCCCGCTCCCATGAGAAGTTGTTGAGCGTCGATGATCATCTTCACCTCGACCGATATCCAACGAACGAATGTCCATTTTGTGTTTGGTCTATCGACTTTGTCGATGTCCCTTCGACCTTTCTCTCTATCGGTTATCCAACTCTCAGCTTTGGTGATCTCGTTTATCCACGGACTGCCCGGTGAGGTTTTGTAAAAGATCATCGTAGCGTCAGTCTCGATGTTCCTAATACGATACGAGTACGAATACATCAGATAACAGGCCGTGGTCATCTCTGGACGAATTTTATTCATTATGCGATTCGCGATCTTCCCGTCTACCCCTCTCTCGAAGGTCCAGACTATTTTCCTCCTACCCCTATCAACAGTTTTCCTAACTTCGGCTTCTTCGGCAAGAATCCTGGGACCCTCCTCCACCAAATCTCTGGCGAGCTCTCTGCTCCTCTTAGGAGGTCTCCCCACCAGACTTTGATAAATCCTATTGTATTCCACCTTGAAGAGTCGTTTTCTGCGTGCGCTTGGATCTTCTTTTACACGCTGCGCGTAAGCAGTGGCACGCAGACTGGCCGTCGTCTCGTTCTCCAATTTCTCGGATCGTTTTTCGGGATCGGCAGGCAGTCGTCCGGTCGAAACCGCACGCCGCAGCCTCTCCTAGCGAACGACGGCTCGCGCGTCACTTATCCTATCTGCTATAGCTTTCGTGAGTCTCAAACCTCTTAGGGAAATTCCCCAACTCTTAGCTTGGTCTCTCATTTGCTTTATGGTGGGCATTATACTGAGTATAACCAATGGATTTTTATCTCTAATAGGGTGTAAATTGTTGATATGTATAACAGTTTTGCTATGTAAGACAGATTGATATTATACTGAGTATAACATAGGGATTATTATCTCTAATAGGGTGAAATCACCATCTCGTAGCATTGATAACTTCTCATCCAGTCGAGGAAGTATATGGTCTCGCGGTTGATGAAATTTTATTTTTATTTTTTCCACTCTTCTCATCAATACCGTGCGAACAGTGGGGGGAAAATCCAAGTAGTATGTGAGAGTCAACAATAATACCACCTCCTGATGGCAGTCACCGCGCGTATCTGGTGGCTTCCAGAATGAGGTGGTATCATTTTGACTCTCATATACTACTCATGCGGCGAATTTAACAAAATAATCCGTATGTCTGATTTTATTAAGTTTTCCAAACTCTTGTATGTTGCCACACACGCTTCTTCTGAAGAAATGTTTATTTCACACTCCCCTGTAACTCTTCTGTCAGATGAAGAGGAGTCCTTTATAAATGTCTTCAATTTTTCATTTTGTTTGAGGTCTTACTGGTTGCCCTTCGTAATTCTCTTATGAAACATCTAGAGGAAGGTGATGATATTTACTGGTTGATAATCCATATATATTATAAGTCGCAGGAAAACAATGTCTGGTTATATATACAAAACTTGCTTAGGCTTTGATGTGTATATCTATCGCAATTGTACCACTATACTTGATTATTTTGATTGTCTGATTTAAAATCGAGTTGAAAACAAGCCATTAGTATGTATACGTATATCTGTTTGTATAGATAGGAATTTAATTTCTTTAGTCTGGCCTAAATTGAACAATTTTGTATCTATCAATTTACTTGTAAATGCAAATGCACCACATATACTACCCGCAATGCATATTCAATGCAAGCGTTTTGTAGATATTATATATTTATGCACTTGCAAAAATACGGAGGTATTCTGTTCAAATGTCAATCGTTCTTTGGCTATCGGTGGACACGGAATGTTTGTTAAGTAAAGATGTCTTTGACGTTGGTAGTTTTCGCAATATAGTAGAAAATAATTGATTGTTTCTACCGCACCACAAGTACAACTTGCAGAATCAACGATAGATCTACGATGAAGGTCATAATTCAAGGAACTGCATGACAAACGAAACGGGCGTGAAGTATTTGTTCTTGTCTGGAACCTATATTGCATAAGATGGGTGATTTTGTAACATTTTTATTTATCGTTGCCTTAAAGGACGGTACTGATTGCGCATTTTGTTCGTGTTCTGACAATGTATTCCATTCACGAATTGTGCTCGTATCTGTTCAGGAATCAGATCGCTAAGATATTGCGGGGATAGCTTATTTAACATTTTGTAAAATAGTATAAGTTTATGTTTACTTCGTCTGTTCTCTAAGGATTCCCAATTGAGATATTGATATCATTTATCAATATTACAAAGTTTAGTAGCTCCACACACTGTGCGTGCAGCTTCTAATTGTACTGCTTCGATCTGGTGTTTTAATTCGCCTGTGCAATTACTCCATACAACATCACCATACTCCAAAAGAGGTCGAACGAAAGAAAAATACATGAGTTCAAGAGCTGATGTGTTTAGGGTGAATTTCAGAGATCGTAATATGCCAATTATTTGCTATGCTTTATTTAGATATGACGAGATGTGCGGATACCATTTTCCGTTTTCTAATATACTTATTCTGAGATGTTTATATTCATTAACAGTTGTAAGAGGACGATTGTTCATTTTAAGTACTGGTTGCTGTGGTTCATTATTTGTTCTTGAATAAATCATTGTCTCTGTCTTGGAGGGGTTGAATGTCACTAACCATGTTTTTGACCATTGATTTATAGTTTCCAGGTCATTATTCAATGCAGTTGCTGCCGATATTGGGTCGTCTACTATTATGTACAAGCTTGTGTCATCTGCAAATAATCTATTGTTGGCGTTAATTTATTGGACTATGTCATTTATGTATATCAAAAACAATAAAGGTCCTAAAATAGATACCTGGGGAAGGCCTGCGTTGATAGTAGACCAATTAGACGCGGCACTACTATATACTACACGTTGTTTTCTAGAGGACAGATACGACTTAAGCCATTCGAGAAGAGAACGAGAGATTCCGATAGATGAAAGTTTGTGATGAAGGCCTCGATATCAGACCCTGTCAAACGCCTTTGATATATCACAAAAAAACAGCACGAACCTCCTTTCCATCATCCATTGCTTTGCAAATATTGTTGTAGATGTAGGTAAGTTGATTTACAGTTGAATCACCTTTGATAAAACCCGATTGGTATGATGTTAGTTTACTGTTTGAGGCCACAAAATTGTACAAATATTTATGAACACATCGTTCCATTAGCTTACCAATGCAGTAGCGTAATTAGTCTATAGTTATGTGGACTTGAAGGATCTGCCTTTTTAAAAAAAATAAACATTCACTTGTTTCCATGTAGAAGGGAAGTATGAATTACTTATACGTACAAGGTGGTACTGAAAGTTCACGAGAACCCTCACGAATTAATCTGGGACTGATCAAATCAGGACCACTGGCCTTTGATGGATTAACTAATGATATAGCATTGATTACAGCCGTAGGAGAGATTGATTGCAATTGTTGTGATATTGGGTAGATTTGGTTGTGTGGGAGGTGGCAGTGGAGTAGAACTGTTATCAACGGTGGACTGTTTTGAGAAGAAGGAATTAAGTAATTCAGTTTTTTCTTTGTCTGTTGATGCTTCTATTCCGTCACTGAGCAATATAGGAATTGTTGTAGATGTTTGTTTAGCCCTCAATTGGTTTGCAAGTTTAAACCATGTTTTTACTAAAGTTTCAGTATCATTAACCTTCTCTATTAGTTTATTTTAATAATCTGATAATGATATATTACAAGCCTATATAGTGATGTTTGGGGCATGCTCGATTAAATGATAATTTGTATTTTTCATTTGAACAGTCAGTTCACTCGCTGGGAATTCCCATACAACGTTATTGCATAGGTATGCATAAAACTGTTTACTGTGGTTGCCGCATATGAATGTTTAACTAGAAAAGAAAAGTTACACACTATCAGTTAAACACGGTGTATGAGCCGGGAGCCAGTATTGACATAAGCTAAATTTATCGTTGGTTACTTGTCTGTTATCAGCAGGTAATTCCCCTATTTTCCTAAAGTGGAGGTGGAATATGTTAATGCTGTTTTACGAAATTACGGTTTATAAAAAATGGTGGTGGGTTGGTCTAGAGGGTAAGTGTGTGAGTATTTTCAAATCTGTCACCAAATAATACTATTGTTTTCATTTTGTTACACACATCATTTTAGTACTTATTTATTTTATTTTCATACGTGTATATAAGTGTCATATAATCATTTACCGAGTGTTTACATGTATTTAGGCAACTGGGAAAGTAAAACAAAAGCAATGTGGCTTCTATAATTGGCGATGTTATTTCAGCTTTCCACGTGAACATGAGGAATGGTATACGATTTAGTTTTGCATGCGCATGTAAATACGTTGTATTTAGCAAGCACTTGGTGTTTGTTGGAACCCAATAAATGAAAAGAACACAGCATGTTTAATAGATGCTAAATGAAGTAAAACGTAATTGTATAAATGCCACTTTATTGCTTATGTAACGATATGAGACGCTGTAGTTCGACAATCCTAAATGTTTAACATTCATGGTTTAATCTGAGCATCGAAAACTGACATTTGAAGTTTATTTTGAAACGTCTGTAGAGCGGCTACAATTGTCATATGTTGTCACGAAAACATGCACGTGTAACCACTTCAACGACAAGCTGCTATCCATATTCCATCATATATGTAATACACGTACGCGACTAAATAAATTATAAGATCATATCGTTGGGACCACATACCTAGTCAAATGGACATATTGGACCTAAACTTAAACGTTGGACTGTACCTGCAGTGAATAGAGGAGGCTCCCGTGAAGGTCTTCAACACTCATTCCTAGACTGACATAATATGATAATAACACCGACATATCATCCAAACATAGTGACACATACAACAATGTGATCTCAAATTGTGAAAATATACAAAATTCCATATTTATTCAAAGTATGAAAGTTCATTAATACAAATTAATAAAATAAAACGCACGAAAACAATGCGTTACGAGTATGTATGTAGATACTGACGTCGAAGTCAACACGTTATCCATGCTGAAAGTCACATGTGTCAGATGAAGTTAATATTGCGTGTGCCCACCACCAAGCGCAGCACGTGCTGTACATCGTCTTCACATCAAATTAACCAGACACTTGATCCTTATCCGAGGGTTGTTGTTCCATTCTTTTCTGATAGCCTGCTGACATGTGCCATTATCTGCAGACATAACCGTTTGTTAGTTGCTTCTGTAAATATATTGTTTTAATACATTTGTTTAGACTTATGATTAGATTAAATATTGAAATGTTTGAGGTTATATTGCAGTATGTGGAAATTTATTTTGGCGTTTTGCATACCTACCTTATGATACATGAACTGAAGTAAACGACATTCTGTGAAGTAGAGATACAACACGTTAACCTTATTAGAATGTAACAATGGAACATACCCTGTAGACCGGCGATACGTATGCAACTGCAGTGCTTACATGAACAGAGCGACGATGCTTATCTCGAGGGCAAACGTCTCTATAGTTAGTAAAGCATGTACACAATACTGTTAAAACACGTATATGATGACGTTCATGACAGGGCCAGGCAGAGAAAATACATTTGTTGTCCTGAGAAATGGAATTCCCATCGCAAAGTAGTTGTGAAATATGTGTGAAAATATGGGCACCAATACTACTATTACTGAGAAACGTGCTCAGTTGGCACAACTGGGGATAATACAACACCAGAATATGGATGATCAATCATGTACCAACGCTTTTGTCACAGTCACTGTCCTGAGAGTGCAGAACTGGCTGTCTGATTACGGTTGACCATTTTCACGAAGTGTAGTTCGCTATTACCGTGGCTGTTGGTACACTACTCATTCAAATATTAAATACGTATACTGCAGCCAATGCTATATACGTAATATGTTTTCACATACCTTCACTTCAAGCTACCTGCCACTGAATGAGATGAAACTGTTAGTAATTCTGAGAAATGCACAAATTAAAAGTCCTTAACTAATCCACCGGTTTTAAAAAAAGATACGTGCCACTTGTCCACATATAGTAATACATTAATAATTCAATCCCGTTGGACTTACGCGCGTCAATGTTCTATGCTAATGAGGAAGTGACTTCTCAACCTAATACAATAGGTTGCGTGAATATATATTGTTGTTGAACAATTACAACATATTATTAATCCACAGGTAAAACGTGAATGTAGCGGATGTATAATGTTTCTTGTAACGTTTATTAGACACCAATAATAAACATTAACTCTACACATCTTATGCAACCGAGAGCATATACATAAGTACCTCCGTTATTGGAAAACGGACGGCAATTATAGGGATGCATGTTATATCTAAAGCAAAGAGCCTCAAAATTATATGTTTCTATGATGCAAACTGCAATATGGTGTCCTGGAGTCTAGTCTTAATGTAGCGATATCATACACACATACTTATATGTTATCCATTAAATGGCGGCCATCTTGAATTTGTAAATACTTCTTATGAATTTACATGGTACTTGTGATATATATAGTATGAAAGACAAAAAGATAACACAATCCGGTACACTATGGTACGTTTGTATGTGATCTAAGTCACATTGGTAAGTTAATGTGATTGTCATATAACATGTAATGCCGGCCATCTTGGTTTCTATGTTTGCAATTCTATGATACGAAGCTAGATGGCTATGCCTCTTCCCATGATTGTTTTAATTCAGACATCCACGTTGGCTACAAGTATTTACAACAGCCAATCACTTATGTTTCACGTGACAAATGCGAATAAAATCATAATTTTGTCATATTTTTGACACATTTGTTATGGCGACAATCTTGAATTTTAGGACGGAATTCACTAGTATAAAACGATAACGTTGACCCTGCCGCTGAATGAGATGAACCTGTTAGTAATTCTGAGAAATGTACAAATTAAAAGTCCTTAACTAATCAACCGGTTTTAAAAAAGATACGTTCCACTTGTCCACATATAGTAATACATTAATAATTCAATCCCGTTGGACTTACGCGCGTCAATGTTCTATGCTAATGAGGAAGTGACTTCTCAACCTAATACAATAGGTTGCGTGAATGTATATTGTTGTTGAACTATTACAACATATTATCAATCCACAGGTAAAACGTGAATGTAGCGGATGTATAATGTTTTATCGTTGACCCTAACACGTTGTTTAAACCTTAAAACATATCAAATGGAAGGTAATACGATTTTGATAAAATATTCCATATGATATTCCATTTGATAAAATATTCCATATTCCTGATGTTGAGCAAAATGTTGAGAGGGTTATATATATCCACATCCACATTAAGCGAAGGTGCATCCTGTATAAAAGGCCTATCAATATGTGCACATTCTACTCATAGTACAAACTAATAATACCATATTTTGTGGCTTCTTTGTTTCATTAGTTTTAATAATTCAGATGTGGGCTCGTGCACATTTTCTGCGAATGCCTCCAAATCCAAGATGGCGTCCAACATGGTGTCCAACAATTTGAAATGCATTACAGTCACTTTATGATCTGTAAGCGCTCATTTCTTTGTTAATTTGTATTGACAAGTAAAATAAATACAATATGAAATATAGTTTAAAATAGAAATGCAAATAATATGACCACCAAGATGGCCGCCGTGTGTGTGAAAACCGGAAATAAATGTTATAGCTTCATTATATTCTCAGAGCGGCTCTGTTTTTTATCAGTATGTGCTATGTGACTAATTTAGGATATTTCAACTTGTATTGCAGTATTCAAAATGGCCGCTCAATATTAATGGTTTATCTCGGTTTTGCTATAAATATTACAATTAATTAATTCCGTACCACCGAATTTGCAATATGTTGTTACAGGAGAATATGATTAACATGATACGCAAATGTGATAATATATGTATTTACATTAGCCACATTAATGACCACAAGTATGTATAACTATTTGATTTAAATACTCACTGTCATATTATACAGCTATGAAATCACGTGTGTGCTTTTGCGGACTCTAGAACGTTGAGCGTGAATCATAATTTGGAATATGTGTTCTGTATCAATAATGCAATTATGTCGTATTCAGAAATTTTGACATGAATGTATATCCATAGTATACGGAAATACATTCATGTCACAATTTGTATATATACAATTACGAGATACATACATTTATACTGTTGTAATACACATAATCCAATTGAAATAGTTCATTTATTTCTGTAGCATACATTATACTATCCGATGAACAACAGTATTGTAGCATTTTAACATTCTACATCTTCCAATTTTATCCAAACTGCGGTCATATTGTATTGCCATAGCCAGCTATGCTCGCATGGTAGTCGAGCAGTACAAACTTGTAATGACATACACATATTAAATCATGGTCTCCAAATTTTAGAAGTGGAGTCAATAATGGTAAATTTCTGAATACGATTGCATGGCATGTATGTCATACAAATGATTCATTATATCTGTAGGACATCATAACACTCACAAGCTTCCCAACTGCAACATAAATCGTTCTTATGAGACATCAGTAGTATGTGAGAGTCAAAATGATACCACCTCCCTCTAGAAGCCACCGGCTACGCGCGGTGACTCCCATCAGGAGGTGGTATCATATACTACTTGGATTTTCCCCCACTGTTCGCACGGTATGGATGAGAAGAGTGGAAAATGTTTTTCATCAAACGACGAGACCATATACTTCTGGCATGAGAAGTTACCAACGAGATTACACCCTATTAGAGATAAGAATCCATTGGTTATACTCAGTATATGTAATCACACAATGGTTCTAGTTAATTGTGCGTGGTTGAAGACAGGTAGTCACGAGAGATGTCATCGTACCGGTATTTACGAGTATTGCTAGCATCACCGAGCATGGATGAGAATAGGGTCCGTTTCGCCTCGCCCATGTAGGCATTGTGGGGTAGGGATCAGATCCGAGTCACTGCTATGTCCACCATGCGGTGGCACTCGCGCTACTCATCGACTGATTAGCAAGGAATTACGTTCTCGCAAGTATTATCGTTTAGTAATAATTCAAATCAGAAAGTCAGCTAGAAAGATAGAACCGATCTGATGTGTCGTTTTTGATAAGTGCCGTAAGACTATTTTGCAGTAGCTATTTATCAGGCATTGTCACTACACCACCGCTCGTTATATCGGCATTCGGTTGATGTATTGCACAGTTTAACGGCGGTCGGATAGGAACGTTCCTAAGTACACACACAACCACAAAGACAGTTATGAAATATAAACCTGGAGATAAACATTACCTGTTCACAAACCGCCGGTGTATTTGTTTTGTGTATTGGTTTAACCATATGCACCAAAGTATCTAGGCGACCTATATATGAGAGAGGTGACTGCGGCACACGGTAACACGATTACTTCCCGGTACGGATAGTTTGCGGTTATCGATAAGTATAGTGGCCGGTGGGTGACATAATCACGGTGGTGTAACGGGGCCCGAAACAATTTTATGTTCCGTACGGTGGGGCTCGTCGTCGCTCTCGTGGCGGGCGGACTATTCGAGCTTTGGTTTTAGGACCAGCTCTCGGGAGGCGAATAGTAGAAGACCGGCGATCGACACGATTAAAGACCAAGCATTCTTGGCGAGCCATCCGGTCGTTTTTGATAATCTGGATAGCAAGAAGGAGACGATGCCCCCGATCAACCCAGGCATGGCGGCAGCCGCCTTTCCGGCTAATTGAGCCAGGAGACTGGCGAGGGCTTTTAGTTGTTTGCTTACCCACTCCTTGGCTCCGCCGGATGGCGCGGGTGCTGGCGCGGGTGCAGCCGCCGCACCGCCACCACCAGTGATAGCTAGAACTATGGTCGAATAGTCATGCCGAGAGCTGTGAAGATGCTTAATATTCGGACACCCTGCTCTCTGAACAGAGTAAGAAGATGCTCACCGAGTGTCGTCTCCTCGTGCAGAACCCTCGAGATTGTTTCGCGGATCCGACTTATTTGGGTGCGGAGTGCCTCACGGTTAATCGAGGCAGCCTCCAAGCGAGCTGCTCTTTCATCCCGCAACGACCGCAGGCGTTCGGTGATCCGCAGCTTATCTTCGTCATACCTCTTCTAGCGTGATACCTCTTCTAGCGTGATACGTTGATCTAGCGCCGTGAGTTTGGAGAAGTTAAGGACCAGTTCGCCCCGGACCGTTTGCAGAGCCTTATCGAGGCCCCGGAGTTCGCGAAGAGGTAACGGTTGGTCTGGTCATCCATCGTGCTGAGTATTTCGCTTTCGTTGATCTCCATTGTGCGAATAGCGTCGGTGGCTACAGGAGGGATATCGCTGAGCTCGACCGTTTCTATCGTGGCGGCCGTCTTCGCCATCGTTTCGTCGGTAGACTGTAGGGCCTCTACAGCGCGGGCCGGCATAATTGTTTTACCCCTCTTCCAATCAACGAATCCTAGTTCGCTCCTTATGAGTTCACCACCGCCCCGGTTTCCGGCAATGGTGTTCAGCGCTAGGGGTTTTCCGGTCCTCATGTTGATGATTCGGACAGTTGATGCTTTTAGTCGCAACCTACCGCGCTGATCCAATTCGAACTTGGAGTAGTCGCGGGCGACAGACGGTACCCCACATTTGTCTACCAAACTGTTGTAGTAGTCGTCTACAGCTGACTCGAGTAATATCCGACTTAGACCAGCGGTGCTAGTAGCACCACATATTTCCTCGCCGGCTGGTGTCTATATCAAGGCCGTTTCGTCGATGTTCGCGAGGTAATCATCGAAGTCATCATCATCATCATCATCATCACGGAAATCGTCTCGGTCGCCCGTAGTGAGATCGAATTCGTCTATGCCAACATCGTTTCGATGTATTGAACAAAAAACCATACGGGTTTAATATTTATTTACTTTCACTGAAAATATGTCTTCGAGTCAATACGGTCGCAAACTCAATCCATACCGCAGATGTGGGAGCCCTGTTGGGCGTGAGACAGTGCGTCGTTATTACGAACAACCCATCGACAATCGACCAGAACCAGCAGCTGTTGGCCTGCTTCCCCAACCTCGGAGCTAGCGACTTAGTTGTGCCGGGGACTGTTCGCCTCGTTTTCACTATTTCGCTGACGTCGACAGACGCGGACCGAACCGTCGTTCAGAACCTGGGTCGCACCATCGTGAAGAAGACCATGATAAAGGTTTCTGGTAATGAGGTGATGTCGATCGACGACAGCGAAGTCTACCATTGCATTGGAAGACGGCGCAAGAGCGGGATCTATCAGGGTATTGACACCAGCCGAAACCGGAACGTAACCAGACTTAGAATCGATGCTGGTGACAAGACAGATAACGTCGCGAGCGACACGCGATCGTGGTCGCTTACGGCAACCGCTTCTACATCCCGCTCGACTTCGAGTTGCTGGAGAGCCACATGCCATACTAACAGAGCGCTTTGGCGGACCGCCTCGAAAACGAACCAACGTTCAACGACTACGGCCGAGTTATCATAGCCACCGACATGGCATCGACGTATACGATCGACAATGTTTCGCTGGAGTACGACATGGTCACGATGCCCGAACTCGTTCGATCGATCAGAACCCAGTACGCCGGGCGCGTTGCCATTCTTTACGACGGAGTTCTTCGCCATCGCAAGACGAAGAAAGACGAAAGTGACACATTGTGGAATATTAACGTCAACGTCCCCGCACGCTCGATGAAAGGCATACTGGTGCTGTTCGAGGAGGCTCGGTTCGAGCTCGGGGTTAGAAAAAGCGACAAATTCTATAACCCAAAAGTCACAAAGGTCGAGTTGACGATTGAGGGAGTCCCCAATCAGCTCTACAGCGAGGGCCTTCGCGCGCACCAGCAGTGGGACGAAGCCAGAAAGCAGTTTGCTGCCGGATCTGAGCGCTCCCCGTAGGTTGCTGCGGTTGCCAAAGACCTGCAGCAGTAGTATATAGGGAGTTAAAATGATACAACCAACCTACATAGTGGCCCTACACTCCATTTACGATAACACACCCCTCGAATTTGTGTATGAACTGAATAAACAAAAGGTGCGGACCACCTATACAATACAGAGCCAAGTTAGACAACTGTGTTCTTCTAAAACGGGTCGTCCTTGTCAGAGTTGTCTCCTATACCATACAGTCGTTTGGTCAGAGCCAATTAATTAATTAATAATTAAAAAAAAAGTATATTTGCTAACATATAGGAAGCATGAAAATGTTAATTAATTATTTAAAACTGAACACCCCTATTATTATATAGGTGTATAATAATTAATTAATTAATTATTTAAAACTGAACACCCCCTATTATTATATAGAAAACATAATAATTAATTAATTAATTAATAATTAAAAAAAAAGTATATTTGCTTACATATAGGAAGAATGAAAATATTAATTAAATAATGAATTAATTAATTAATAATTTAAAAAAAAGTATATTTGCTAACATATAGGAAGTATAAAAATATGCCTGCTGAAAATTTCTTCGCACAAAGAAAAATAACAAAAGTTATGGATGAGAAAAATATTCCGCCTCAACTGATTAGCGGTGTAGAAAAGCTTCATATAACTAGAGATCAACTGCGAAAACAAGCGGACGATCTCAACATACCATACAGTAAAGGCCTAAGAGTTCCTGGGTTGACAAAACTAATAAAATTTCAAGCTAAAGAATCGAAAACTAGTAGTTATTCAAACATTGAGTTAAACCACGGTTTAAACCAAGGCTTAAAACAAGATTTGAAAATGTTGCCACAAGTTGAAAAACTCAGAGCAGAAGCCTCATCGCTATGGTTGACATACAGTAAACGCCTAAGAGTTCAGGGTTGACAAAACTCTTGAACGAGGCTAAAAACACAGCTTTCACGACTAGGGCCAGGGCCTACAAGCGAGGTGCCTTAAATAATACAGACAATGCTGATAAAGTTGGGCATAGACTTGCGGAAGAGAGTGTTATGAGTCTGCGTGCCAACGCTATCACAGAAAGTGGTGTCGAAGTTGAACCGAAAGTTGGTGAACGCAATAGCCGACGAAGGTGAGAAGATATTAGGCAGCCACGACGAAAGTAAGGAACGGGTGGAGAAAGGTAGGAGAAACATAGAGCTTTCTTTTCGTAAGGGCATAGACGGGACAATATCTGAAAGGATAGTTGACAAGTTGGCTCCGATGCTGACGAGCAACTTCTATCTGAGATACTCTTTTCCTACAAGCTAGCACATATAGAGAAGAAAGACAGTCGTGGTAGAGCGAAAACAATAATATTTCACAAACACCTCGGAGGTAGCCAATGGATGAGTTCTTACCAGAAGGTATGTACATGGGTGAACAGACAAGAAGAAACTCGTATGAACCTGGATAAGGTAGACAGACCAAACACGAAATGGACGTTTGTCCGGTGGGTAGACGTATTCGTAAAACTAATTTTAGGTGATATGAGGGAAGACACAGGGTTAGCCTCAACAGTAGCATCGGGAGGACCTCTTTCGGATTGGTTGAGGAACAAGAAGGGTATGTACGCGTTAGATAAATACAACGACGATTTGTGTCTTTTCAGATGTCTAGCTATTCATTTGGAAGATGTTCGAGCGGACAGGTGTTGTGATAAGGCACGAAGCATGGCTAACGAGTATTTCGCGAAAAACAAGAAAACCACGAGAGGACCGGTTTCTTTTGAGGACATAAGAAAGTGGAGGAATGTTTCAGTGTAGGAATAGAAGTGTACGAGCAAACGGAAGAAGGAGTGGGGTATTTGAGACAGACACCAGCACACTACGAGGAGGTAGGAGAGAAGAAGATGACGATAGGATTGTTAAAAAACCACGCGTTCCTCGTGACAAACATAAAGAATCTAACAAAAATTTACTGCTGCTACGACTGCAGACAGAGATTCACCGACGCCAGCAACATGAAGTGGCACGCAGCAACGTGCATGAGGGAAGAGACCGTAGTCGTGTGCAAAGGTAAGATGATAGACAGACCAATGTCCACGTTTGAAAAAGCCTTCTACTCAAGATCGCACGCCAGCAAAATGTCGATAGACTGGATAAAATCTTTAGAAGTCAATCACATACACACCGCCAGGTGCGGACACGGATGAGAAAGGTGGGTTGCAGGGGCTCCGGTCGACGGATACTGCAGGGAGACAAATACCGTGTACCAATTCCACGGCTGTCACTGGCACGGATGTCCACTCCACACATGGCGCATGGGTAAAAAGTATCATAAAACTCTCGATAGGGACGCGGCAATAATCTCAGCCGGATACACACTCGTGGTTATTTGGGAGTGCGACTATAATTCACGAAATCGTCCACAAGTTTGAACAGACGGTTCTGGAGACAGTGTTGTACCCGCAACAAATAGTGTACGACTTTGAAGCTTCCCTAGACGTCAACGGAGGGGAGGTAAAAACTCGAGACCTAGAGTACGACCTAGAGCCCACGTTCGGATAAGTGTTTCAGTAGGCGACAGTCTCTCAAGAACGACAAAACACATTTGCGAGAGAGATCCTGAAGTTTTGGTATCAAAGTTCTTGAAGGAGTTGAAAAACAGAGGTAAAATATCAAAAATGATGTGCACCGCAAGTACATGCCGACTGTCATGGACAAACTCCCGGAAACACAAGTCAAAGCTATAAAGAGGTGGATAGAACATGTTCCCGTGGTAGGATTCAACTCTAGTAGATACGACATAAACTTGATAAAGAAACAGCTCGTTGGGAAACTGGCTGACACAACCGATAAATTTATGGTAGGTAAGAAGACAAACACGACGATATTTCTGTTCACTCCGGAATTCAGGTTTCTTGACATTGCTCTGTAAATGGGACCTGGAACTAGTTACGATAAGTGGATCAATGCATACGACTGCTCGATGCACAAGTCTTTCTTTCCCTACGAGTGGTTCGGCTCCCCGGAAAAGTTGGACTACGATGGTTTACCACCCTTCGAACATTGGTATTCCAAACTGCGAGGCGGATACCTTATTACAGAGAGTGAGCTAGAAGCGTGCAACGCGATCTACAAAGAGAAAAACATGAAAACTTTCGCGGACTGGCTGCGATACTACAACGACCTGGACGTCGCACCGTTCTTGGAAGCGGTGGGAAAAATGTGTAAATTTTACAAAGATAAAGGAGTGGATATTCTTAAAGACGCAGTAACGCTACCTGGTGTGGCTCTGCAATATTTGCTGCTAGGAACCATCAAGGTGGATGTGAAAAGCTACAGAACAAAGGAAAACGCCGCCGCATACGCAAAATGTCCACCACTGTACGCACCCGAAAAGGAAACTTACGACATGCTGCAGGGAGCTCTTGTCAGAGGACCGTCTATAGTGTTTTCGAGATACGCGGAAGCCGGAGTATCTAACATCCGCACGGATAAAAATAAGAAATGAGGAGCGGTGCTCGGTTACGACGCTAACGCACTGTACCTGTCGACTCTGAAGAAAGTGATGCCTTGCGGTAAAGAGATCATCCGACACGTTGGAGAACCTACAAACCAGATGGTTGTGGACATATTCGCGCAAAGAATTTTTGAAGTCCGAGTAGTTCGGATTTGCCGAGGTGGATATCGAGGTGCCGAAAAATTTACGAAAACACCTTTCGGAGATGTCGCCGCTGTTCACAAACAGGGTTGTTAAAGAAGAAGAGGTTCCAGAGCACATGTTGGTTTACGTGGAGAATACAGGTAGGAACAGGGGAGACGGTAAGAAAATAGTGGGAACTCTGTCTACAGAGATAACTGCTGTGTACAGAACTTTCAATTACCAAGAAGGAAAGCCGTTCGAATGGTTCGTAGACGAAGTAACCGCAGCACGTAGAACAGGAGATGTCGACAGTAGCAAGGCCGTTGTGGGCGAGATATTCAAGTTGGTGGGCAACTCTTGTTGCGGAAAGATGATCGAATGTTCCGAGCGCCATCTAAACACAACGTATACTAACAACGAGAGCTGCGTTGACAAAGCATTGAGATCCGCATTCTTCGAAGATATCGAGGAGATTGGAGACGCTTACGAGATATCTAGCAGGAAACCGAGAGTAGTAATGACTAGACCGTTTCACTGTGGGATATCAGTTTATCAGTTGGCAAAGTTGAGGATGTTGGAGTTCTACTACGACTTTCTAGATAAATACGTTGACCGAAGCGATTTCGAGTTGATACAGATGGATACAGACAGTATGTATATAGGAATTTCCAGCAACAGCCTGGATTCTGTAATAAAGTCGGGTATGATCGACTCATTCGAAAGAGAGAAACGAGATTGGATAGCTTGGGATAAGTGGAGCAACCGCGAGCCAGGACTCTTCAAGATGGAGTTCCGCGGGCACCGAGCGATTGCCTTGTCTAGCAAGTGTTATATTGTCGAAAAAGTTCCCGAAAAAGGAAGTCGGGGATAAGAAGACAAAAACATTAAACCGAACGATTTTAAGAAAACATTCCGCCAAAGGTATGTCCAAGAGAACCAACAGTCTGAACTGGGATAGATACAAGAAAGCGTTGGAGGGTGGTCTAGACATTGGAAAAACAGGGGTTTCAGAATGAACTTTGGAGTCATGAAGACTTACTCGCAGACAAAGTTGGGACAAAGTTGGGACTATCCGCGTACTACGATAAGAGGAGGGTGTTACCCGACGGTATCCACACGGAACAGTTGATGTAATAAAATGAATCAAGATTTAAATTACTATGTAATTTAAATTTTGAGAAATTTAACTAGAACAACCACCAACAACCCATCACCTATACACATCAACTATATTGGTATGATTGGCGCTGGTAGTGTAGAAATCAGCGGATGAGAACGCCATCCGGAGACAGCTGGGTGTCAGAAGGCACCGCAACAAACCCGCGCGATGGACCATCATCCAAATAGTAGAACACGGGCTCATAGGGTTTGGTAATATATCTATCCAGATGTTATACATTGAGAGACCACACGGCAACATCCGATGGAAGCCGTTTCTCCGCTAAACCAACAGGTCGCCCGCGCGAGACGGCGGATGGTTTGTGCGTCACCTTTTTTGCCTGGATGGCATCTACAGGTTTATTACCGATGAATCTGGTCACCTCACCGTTCAGTGCGGAGACCACGGCGGGCAGCCTGGTCACCCACTCGGTCGATCGCGAATGAGGGTCTACAAGCTCTTTGGCATATTGGTGTCCGAACAACCTCTCAGCAAGGGTTCGATTGAACCGCTCCACGATCCCCTGGTCTCGGTGGATGTTGATGCGGCCAGCGGCTCAGCCCCCTTATAGCGACTAGCTACGTCAACGATTGTCAGTGCGTACTTGTACGTCTTGCGACCGACGCGATCGTGAGGGAGAAACAGGAGGTCTGCTTGGTGGACTTCGTTCGGCACCGGCACGTCGAATTTCGGCCGCGGAATATTGTGAGGCGCGGGTAAATAGATCTGCCGGATGGCCTGCTTCTTGAGCAATTCCTTGGCGGCGATTTCGGAAACCTTGGTCGCCGCCACGAGGTTCTTGATGGCCTTCCAGTAGCCGCGGGGGCTGTAGTATGTGTTCGCTAGCTTGCACGTTAGGCGAACCGATAGTTTGGTATCAAGCTTGCGCGTGTCCATCGTATGTGAGATATTCTAGTAGATCGAACGGTAACTGCGTCGTCGATACTAAACCTTTGTTGGAAGTTTCGCTGCAGCTGCCGGTTAAGGTCTCACAAGGAACTCGGAGGAATCTAACATCCGCTTTGCTAAAAGGGAGGCCGAGTGTTCGACCTCGCGCTACGTCTCGAGAGAATCTTTTGCCAGACGGATCAGACCCTTTTCGTCATCTAAACGGTGCTTAAGAGCCGTTTAGCCTACATCGATTAGAGCAAAATAAAGCTCGTCAACTAACATCGTTCTATATATATATATATACTGTATATATATATATATATATATATATTATTTAAAAAAGTTTTTTTTAAATAATTATTGCTTATTGGTTTTGCTTATTTCTTTGTCAATATAGTAGCTGACGAGACCTGTCACACCCATTCCCACAACGATGAACGCTATCTCGCGGTCTTTTTGGGCCTCTGACGGTACATAGAAATCTGAAAGTTGGGGCTCGAGATCCAGCGGCGCGAGCCTTTTCTGCGGATATACCTGCACGTATTCGTACATAGCTTCGTCAACGTTCTGGAAAGTTTGCACAGCGTGACTCTCGCGGCGAAGCTCTTCGTTGATCCAGTTCACACGGGTGGTTCGTTTTTCCGACCATTCTTCCTTTGCGCTATTGAATTGTTCTACAGCTAAATAGTGACGATTGTTCTCCTCATCCGAGTTTCCCAGCTCGAGAAAAAAAAGTTGCTAACGCTGAACGACAATGCGTTCGCCACCGCTCCAAATACAGCTAGTCCGAGTGAAGCCATTTATTTCCATATATTAACAGGTAGAATTCCAGCTTTAATTAGATAATCTCGAGTCCCAACTGTTGCCGCTACATCTAAGGTCACGAGCCCTACGTCTCTAACGGTCATATCCAATTTGGGAGCGGGCCCTCCGAAGGCCATCTATGATAGTCGACCTATACTGAGACCCGATATCACTACGGCGTGATAAAGGGTATTCACTATCATTTTACCATTGTTTTCAGCCATTATATTTATTGCATATAAAAGGGATCGCGATTAATGTTTAAATGGGGTGCAATCGGTTTCGTAACTTCCTTTGGAACCGCCTCCAACAGTGTTGGGGGTTGTCTCGAAAGATATTTCCACACACACACGGTGCCCACAACTGCCAGACCACCACCAACAACCCACGGGATGATCCACGATTGCTCATCCAATTGGAATTGGTGTTCCTGCAGAGATTGAACCGCAGCTGTATTCGGGTGTTTTGGTGTTTCTGCCCCCAACTCCAATTGCGATTGGTTTGGGGGTGCGGCTGGAACCGCAATCCCCGATTGCAACGACTGTTTGGCCTCTCGAAGCTCGGCGAGTATTTTATCTTGTTTAGCTTTTCGGGTGGCAGCCGCTGCCCGCCCAGCTGCCTGTCTTTTTGTGTTTTTGTGTAGTACAATTGGGTTCAACAGTGTTGAGGGTTCCCCCAACGCCGTTGGAGGATCAATCAGAGTTGGAAGTGCAATCGGGTTCAACAGTGTTGAGGGCTGTTCCGTCATTCTCGCAGGTGCGTCTTGTATCATCATTTTCTGAGCTTATAGTTCTTGGGCATATATGTCCAAATTGACAGTGCTTAGCCGTGGTCAACGCGGTTGTCAGCGGAGCAAAGTGCATTCCAAACTTGTGATAAACTGAGCAGCAGGCTGTTCTAAGAGTGTGTCCTACAAAAGGGTCAGTCTCTAAATCACCAATTAACCCCGCGGTGTCAGATATAGGGAGAATTGCATTGACAGCGGTAGCGTACAAATGAATAGCCGCCGCTCCAAGAGTTTTCGTCATCTCTGCCCCCAATTTAGACTCGTATCGCGCATACATTTTATCAACCTCTACATCTGACATCTTGTCCACCTGAAAAACTGAGAGACGTCTACCGAAATACTGCTCCGATTGCCCCCCAGCAACCAGCGCAGCTAGCCGCTCGCGTCGCGTCGTGTTTTCATTTTCTTTCACCCCACTGTTCAAATTCTTCCAATCGCGATTGTATTGGGGGTGCGGTTGGGTAGATACCGTATCGGCAGTCGGAACATCTTTCAGGAAAGATACCGTAACGGCAGTCGTGCCATCTTTCAGGAAAGATACCGTATCGGCAGTCGCAGCGACTGTTTCTTCCATTAGCTGATCGAGAAGTTTGTTGCAGTTCATTATTCCAACAGTGTTGGGTCTACTATTCTGACTAGTCTTATAAGTTTAACATCAAACTGTTTGTAATTTCCTTAAAATTAATTATGAGTAACAGCAACAGGTTGCGAATAATTCAGTAATAATTCAGTAGATATTAGTAGATATTAGTAGATATTTAGTAGATATTAGTAGATATTAGTAGATTATTTAGTAAACAGCAACTTGTTGCGAGTAATTCAGTAATTCAGTAATTAATTGATAACTTCATAATTTGTGGGTTGATCAGTCTTTAGCAGAAGCTTGGCGTGCTTAGTTTCCGAAAGCATTTGTCGAACCTCCAGGCGCTCCTCGCGCGTTGGGATAACGTCGTTCTCTTGAAGACAGTCATCGAATGAGTCTCGGTCCTTGCAGTGGAAGAGGGCGATCCATTTCGTTTGCTCCCGCAGATCCTTGAGGACGGCGTTGTACTTCTAAGTGGAGATCCATACGCTTTGCCCCGCATCGCGGCCTGAAAATGCGAGCTCCGAGAGCATGTCCTTCTTTTTGGTCATCGCCGCCTTGGCCGAGCAGTCGTCAATCACGTATAGGTTGGGCTCTCCCTGAAATCTTTGGTAGAATCCACGCAGCCAATCGTGAAGCCTATCACCGGGGTCAATAACGTATACCTCAGGGTCGGTTCATATCCACGGGCGCCGTTGATAAGTATCGTTGTGCCGCACAGTGGGACACAGGATCACAATGTGTCGAAAGATATCGCGGTAGGACCCTTCGAGCAAGTCGAGGATGAAAACTGTTTTTTCCGCATCCTGTCTGCCCACATATTATGGCAGAGTGGGCATCACAAACTTTATTTTTATTTAAATCTTTAGATTTAGTAGAGCGGTGAGGCGTATCGACCATCTTCCATGTTGAGTTGTGCGTCTGTGATTATATATAAGTGCACGTTCAATGCGCCAGCTCCATCCGCCTCTTCGTTATCTGGATCGTCACACCCTCGCTAGCGTTCTCAACTTGGCGTCCACTACCGTGCATTTGGTCGTCGTCGCTGACTCGCATCCATAATGCGTATTTGGTAGTCAGGAACTGCGCAAGGGAGATGTCCGAGAGCTGCAGGTCTTTGGCAACCGCGGCAACCTCCGGGGAGCGCTTAGAGCCGGCCGCAAACTGCTTTCTGGCTTCGTCCCACTGCTGGTGCGCGCGAAGGCCCCGGCTGTAGAGGTCATTTGGAACTCCCTCGATCGTCACCTCGACCTTTGTGATTTTGGGGTTATAGCATTTGTCGCTTTTTCTAACCCCGAGCGCGAACCTACCCTCCTCGAACAGCATCAGTATACCTTTCATCGAGCGGGCGGGTACGTTGACGTTAATATTTCACAATGTGTCGCTTTTGTCTTTCGTCATCTTGCGGTGGCGAAGAACTCGGTCGTAAAGTATGGCAACGCGCCCGGCGTACTGGGTTCTGATCAATCGCGCATCGTGACCATGTCGTACTCCAGCGAAACATTATCGATCGTATACGTCGATGCCATGTCGGTGGCTATGAGAATTCGGCCGTAGTCGTTGACCGTTAGTTCGTATTCGAGGCGGTCAACCAAAGCGCTCTGATAGTAGGGCATGTGACTCTCCAGCAACTCAAAGTCGAGCGGGATGTAGAAGCGGTTGCCGTAAGCGGTCGCGATCGCGTTGTCGCTCGCGTCGTTATCTACCGTGTTACCAGCCCCGATTCTAAGTCTGGTAATATTCTTATTTTTGCTGGTGTCAATACCCTGATAGACCGCATTTTCGCGCTCTTGCGCCGTCTTCCAGAGGTCCTGGTAACAATGGTAGACGTCGCTGTCACCTCATTACCAGAAATCTTTATCGTGGTCTTCTTGACGATGGCGCGACCCAGGTTCTGAACGACGGTTCGGTCCACGTTTGTCGACGTCAGCGAAATAATGAAAGCGAGGCGAACAGTCCCTTGGTACAATGACGTCGCTAGCTCCGAGGTTGGGGAAGCGGGCCAAGAGCTGCTGGTTCCGGTCGATCGTCGATGGTTGTTCGTGATAACGACGGTTTGTCTCACGCCTTTCGCCCCAAGGGGCTCCCGCAGTCTGCAGTATGTATTGAGTTTGCGACCGTATAGACTCGAAGAAATATTTCAATACACTATTAAACCCGTATGGCTTTTTCTTTAATACATCGTTAAAGATGGCTGGTGTCGATATTGGCAAAGAAAAATTAAACCGAGACGATTACCTAGATGATGTTTACCTCGATGATGATTACCTCGATGATGACATCGATAACGATAACGAAACACCAGCAATTTCAGCTGATGGCCGTGTTGACGATATGTGAGAGGCTCCATCCGAGACTCCGGCATGGGCGGGCGGTACCGAGATTCCTGCGGGGATCTCCAATGATGAGCTGGTGCCGCCTGAGGAAACGGAGTCTCGGGTGGAACGGTGGGAGAGTAAGGTGTCTGAACACGGCTTTAAGGCCACGTTGGAGTTCCGCAGCACTAAAAGAGGAGACCTGTGGGTAAAATGGGGTAAGAGCTGGAACTTGCTGACGTTCAAAAACGACTCGACCAAATTCCCCAGCCCCTCTTCCTTGAAACGATATGGAGTACTCCTCAATCGATCTCTCGGAGTGATCGGGGACGGGCCGCAACTGCCTAAACCAATGATAAAAGCCCTACAGTCTACCGACGAAACGATGGCGAAGACGGCCGCCGCGATAGAAGCTGTCGAGCTCAGCGAGCTCCCCCGTGTAGCCACCGACGCTATTCGCACAATGGAGCTCAGCGAAAGCAAGATAGACGGAATACTCAACCTCGACCAAGGGTTGAACGATGACGCCCCGTTACCTCTTCGCGAAATCCGGGGACTCGATAAGGTTCTACAAACGGTCCGGGGCGAATTGGTCCATAACCTCTCCAAACTCACGGCGCTGGATGAACATATCGCGCTAGAAGAAAGAAAACTTGGGGAAACCCGTGACGATAGAGAATCTACCGAGCGGATCAACGACCGCCTACGGTCGTTGCGGGATGAAAGAGCCGCTCGCTTGGAGGCTGCCTCGACTAACTGTGAGACACTCCCCACCCAAATAAGTCTGATCCGCGAAACAATCTCGATGGTTCTGCACGAGGAGACGACACTCGGTGAGCGACTTCGCACTCTGTTCAGAGAGCAGGTTGTCACAATAGTAAGCATCCTCGCATCTTTCGGCATGACTATATCAACCATAGTTCTAACTATCGAGCTGCTCGTAGGTGGTGCGGCGGCTACACCCGCGTCAGCACCCGCGCCAGCACCCGCGCCAGCACCCGCGCCAGCACTCGCGCCATCCGGCGGCGCCAAGGAGTGGGAAAAAAAGCACATAAAAGCCCTTGCCAATCTCATGGCTAAATATGCCGGAAAGGCGGCTACCGCCCTGCCTGGATTTATCGGGAGTGTCGTCTCCTACTTGTTATCTATATTCTCCGCCCGAGAGTTCCTAAAACCAAAGTGCGAGTATTCCGATCACCACGAGGGCTACGACGAGTCCTAATTTCTCCTCCTCGTGGGTTGTAGTTCCCGCTCCTGTTCCAATTATTCCCTTAACATTGTTGATGATTGGAGTGGGAGAACTGGTGGAACCCAATTCGCGAATTGGGGGTGCATCCAATTCTTCTAATGTCTTGCTTGGCTGTGGCGATTACGATCAGATTATTGTAACCGTCAACCGGGTCGTCTCGTAGTATCATATTGCTCGGCGCCATATAAAGACCTATTCCAAATACATAGTCTACTGGGGTGCTGGCATTCTGCAAAACATCTTGATACCGCCTGATCGCATCCGGGAGGTCCACATGTTTGTTTATTGCGTCCTCGACATTTGCCAAGAACTGTTTTTGCGCGTCAAACGCCTTACCGTCTCCTGTGCGCCGAGGATGGCCCAGACGTATGTGCGAATGGAGTCGTTGAGGCGGGTAACCCCACCCCTGGTGAACCCCTCCCCCCTATCCAAAATGAAAGTCCCCCAGCCGATCTCGACGTGTTCGCTTTGTTCTATGTAGTCGATTCTAGTATCCACGATGTATTTACACCTGGCAAACATACAGTGACATTTGGGTCATTTCGTGAATATGTCATGTTGGTAGGATTAAAAACCCCAAGACTTGTGTCCGTTACGATGTTACCATTTACAAATATATCACCTAACCCACCATTCTTAGTAACTGTTTTCTGTTTCCAGTCGGTATTTTTAGAAATCTGAAATTCATTGCATATTCTTTCGTAGGCTTTGTGGTCGTATGGGCTGTATAGAGGGTCCCAATTATCATCTTGGGGGAGTTTCGAGCTCATCTCTTTGAGAATCCTCCTAATAGTGTAGTAGACGTGAAAGTATAAACACTTTCAACAGGCTCCAGTTTTGTTTGAGCAAATCCAGTTGCTCAAAATATCAACCCCATAGCCATAAGGAGGGTTATGAAAAAATCAGACTGCACTTGACTATGAAAATTACTCAGCAATCGCCAATGCAACTCACAGATTGAAGTCACTATGCAAGTGTTCATACCATTCCGTTTTGAGACAAACAATAGTCATTATGAACATTTTCATAAACCGTACTATCACTATGAAAATTATCATAAGCTGTACAATCGATATCACTATGAAAAAATCATAAAATGTACTATCCCTCTCACTATGAAAATTTTCATAAACCGTAATATCCCTCTCGCTATGAAAATTTTCTTAAGCCGTACAATCACTCTCACTATGAACATTTTCATAAACCATAACATCCCTGTCACTATTAAAATTTTCATAAACCGTAATATGCCCTCTCACTATGAAAATTTGCATAAGCTGTACTATCCCTCTCACTATGAAAATTTTCTTAAGCCGTACAATAGCTCTCACTATGAAAATGTTCATAAACCGTAACATGCCTCTCACTATGAAAATGTTCATAAACCGTAATATTCCCTCTCACTATGAAAATTGTCATAACCCGTACTATCCCTCTCACTATCAAAATTTTCTTAAGCCGTACAATCGCTCTCATTATGAAAAGTTCATAAAATGTACGATCGCTCTCGCATGAAAATTTTCATAAACCGTACAATCCCTCTTACTATGCAAATTTTCATCAACTGTAAAATCCCGCTCACTATGAACATTTTCATAAACCGTAATATTCCCTCACTATGAACATTAAATTTTTCATAAAATGTAATATACCTCTCGCAATGAAAATTTTCATAAAGCGTAATATCACTCTCACTATGAACAATTTAATAAAATATAATATACCTCTCATTATGAAAATGTTCATAAACCGTTCTATCACTCTCACATATTGAAGTCAATATGAAAATTACTGCTTTCAGATAAATTTTAGTCGCTATGAAAATGTTCATAAAACGTACCATCGCTCCCACATATTGTAGCCGCAATGAAAATGTTCCTAACATTTCCGTTCTCAGACAAACATTAGTCGCTATGACAATTTGCATAATATTTCCGTTCTCTGACAATCATTAGTAGCTATGAAAATGTTCATAAAAGTCACTATGAAAGCAAAAAGCACATGTATGTATATATACATGTAATGAGGTCAGTATGAAAAGGTTCATAATATTATCGTTCTGAAACAAGCATTTGTCGTTTGTCACTATGACACTTGGTCATAAAATGCAGTTAGGTTTAACTAATTGTTCCTATTGACGGTTAATTGTCACAATGTTAATGTTCCAAAAATATGTCAAGTTAACGGACTCTCTGAATTTTACCATAACTGCGGCATGTGTAATAAACATGAACTGACATGACTCTTACACCAAAGAATCATGTTTAGACACACATTCTTGTTAAATAGTAGTTAGTTGGTTAGTGATTGAAACAACAATTGCAAGCAGAAATAGGAACATAAATGTGACTGTGACTGGCTACATTGGGTTTATGCGATTTATGTGTCGTTTCTGATCAAATATGACACATGTTTTGGCTAATAACGATATGCAATATATGTTGCTTCCAAAACATGACGGGCGTTTCATTCATGGAATAGCGAACGATGTAGACCCTGATGAGACTACACGGGTGTGCATACTATGCTGGTGGCCCGTTTTTCCAGTCTCCTCCACAAATACAGTTGTTATACGCCAACAATGAATAAGTACTAAACCTGTTATTTTCAGACAGTCTAGACATACACGCAAGCGTTGCCAAGTAACAAAACAGGTCGGTGAACTCGAAACAGTTGGACATGGTGTTGTAATTCACATGTATACACACGTGTCGTTACCAACTATCATTTGTCTTCCTTACGCATCAGGAATCATAAAAAAACGTTCGTTCCATCAAATAGATGTGTCATATCCTCTGAAAATATAAACAAACGAGTTTAAAAGGTACGATACTATATAATATATATAGATATATATATATATATATATATATATATATATGACAAACATTACGTCACAATTCATGATCGGAAACAGTGAAAACTAGAAAGAAAGTCCCAAATAACAAAGGAATTGCCCCTTAAATACAGAACCCATATGGAATTCATCACGCGCAAATGACGTCCACCTTACAGTATGTATAGATGTAGGTACGATTATCATAATACTTGTATGTAGGGTTGGTAAGCACAACTAAATAACGTATACATGCCTGAGTAAAGTCCAGAGTTCCGCAGTCAAAACGGAAAGCAAGCGAGATATACCGCCGAAATTATAGGCATGATCTAGTCTGACCAAAGTGCCAGTCAGGGTCGGTTATCTAATTAATGGGTGCATACGTTCAATCAGCCAATCAGATGTTCCATAATAATCGCGGCAAAAACGATGGGGGCGGGATTAAATGCTGCGCGGGTATTCATGTATGGATACATGACTAACCCTTACAATGTTGAATTCCTCTTTGTCGTCTGCCTTTTAATTGTATATGTACGTATTTTACAGTATGGATACATGCAGGTACGATTATCATAATACTTGTATGTAGGGTTGGCCCTAAGCAAAACTAAATAACGTATACATGCCTGAGTAAAATCTAGCGTTCCGCATTCAAAACGGAAAGCGAGACATACCGCCGAGATTATAAGCATGGTCAGTCCAGTCTGACCCAAGTGCCAGTCAGGGTCGGTTATCTAATTAATGGGTTCATACGTTCAGTCAGCCAATCAGATGTTCCATAATATTCGCGATGGGGGCGGGATTAAATGCTGCGCGAGTCTGACTTTTAATGTTAGTTTTACACCGGTCTCGGTAGAGCCGGTGGCATATCGTGTTTGGACTGTGTGTTCGTGTGTCCGTCCGTCACAAATTCGCTGGTGTTTCGAAAATAAATCTGAAACCCTGTCGAATTCGTGTGCCCACAGGCCACATTTTCTTCTGCGTAATGAAAACCTGTTTTGTAAGCACCTGATAATTGTCTCTAATGTAGACAATTATCATGTGCTGTCCAACATGTGCATTGTTAAAACATGTCTGAAAAACATAAAAGCAGACGATAATCTCCGGTTTTGGCCTTTTAAGAGATAATTATAAGTTTAATCTGTTTCACTAAATGTAAAGGCTTTGATTTAACGACGGCACTGGCTCGATGACCTTGCATGTCGTGACCGACTATTTAGGTCCCCATCCGATAATCTGTTTCACTACAAGACACGTGTATGTAAATACGTGTAATGGGGTAATGGGTTGTAAAATTGTTATATTAACAGCTTATTTCTGAAACCTACAGTACATTTCTATTTACATAACGTTTACATATTATTGCACAATACATGGATCCAACAAACCCCTAGTGAAATATTGCAGTTCACAATATTCGGGACTCTTCCTTTCACGGATAAATACAACCACATGCGGAGAATGCAATGCAAAGGAGACAATTATCATGAACCGAACATGTTCGCACAGTAGTTCACCTAACTGTTGATCGAGTGAATTGACAGATTGAACCAAAAATCATTCTAGGATAAATAGACGTACATATATGTACTAAACTCTATTTACAAAACATACACTATTAATTATGAGTACATAATTATAATTGAATTTAATTACACTGCATTACATATTAAGCGTTATGACGGAGGAGTCCTTCCAAATGTGCGTTTGTTTCATTTCTACTTCGTTGAGAGTGACGTAAAAATCTTGCTAATACACAGTTTATGTAAGTTTATGGTAATAGCTTTGTGTTATATTGTAGAATTGTTTCTCAATGACAATATGATAGCGAATTATGAACGTCAACACCCTGCATGTTTTCCATATATTTTAGTGCGCGAAAAGTAAATACAATTACGCAATTGTTTACCGTTGACCGTGGTGCAGATAATACAAAATATGACAATAACTTACCGTGAAAGGGCTCCAACGAGCTTCTTACCGTCTCCTCGTTTGCTGTCCGTGTCCTTCAAATATTTTAACATGTGTTCCGGGACTCCTACTTCCTCGGCAACTCTGTTTACAAATAATGGTGACATTTCCGAGGACTTGTCTCGCAGCGTTTCCGGGACCTCTATATCCAACTCTGCAAATCCGAACCACTCGTCGTGCCTGACCCTCCTCACGAAACAGTCTATATGCGACTGTCTTTCCGGGTCGTCACATGTCCATATCTTCTCCACCCCGCACGGCATGTCTTTCTACAGGGTAGACAGGTACAGCGCATTGGCGTGGTACCCCAGCACCGCCTTGCACATCTTCTCCTCCCGACTCCCTACCTGACCCCTGATCGTCGACCTGCCAGCCTCGGCGTATCTGGATAACACTATGGACGGACCACCCACCAATCCCTCCTTCACCATCGCGTGAGTCTCATCCTTCGGTGACCACAGCTCGGGCGTGTCCGCCTTCCCATCGATCGTCCTGCGGAGCAGGTACTGAAGGGAAATCCCGGGCAGAGACACTGCGTCCTTGAGTATGTCCACACCTCTCCCCCTGTAGAACTCCGTCATTTTAGTCAGTGCCTCCAGGAACGGTCCGACATCCAAGTCGTTGTAGTGTCGCAACCATTCCTGGAACGTCTTCATCCCTTTTTCTCGGAAGACCTTCTTGCACTCTTTCCACTCAGAGTGGCCGTCGTCCCGTTCTCCAATTTCTCGGATCGGTTTTCGGGGTCGGCAGGCAGTCGTCCGGTCGAAACCGCACGCCCCAGCCTCTGCTCGTAGGCGAGGGTTCGTTCGTCACTTATCCTATCTGCTACAGCTTTCTTGAGTCTCAAACCTCTTAGGGAAATTCCCCAACTCTTAGCTTGCTCTCTCATTTGCTTTATGGTAGACATTATACTGAGTATAACCAATGGATTTCTTATCTCTAATAGGGTGTAAGTTGTCGATATTTATGACAGATTGTTGTATAAACTGAGTATAACCAATGGATTTCTTATCTCTATTAGGGTGTGAGTTGTCGATATATTTATGACAGATTGTTGTATATACTGAGCATAACCAATGAATTGTTTATATCTGATAGGGTGTGAGTTGTCGATATTTATGACAGATTGAGTATAACCAATGGATTTCTTATCTCAAATAGGGTGTAAGTTGTTTTGTGTGTGTAACACACCAGCGACGTATCACTATCATATATTGTGTGGCTAGATACTTTGTCGCATATGGTTAAACCAATACACAAAACAAGTACACCACCGTTGTTACGGTGCCTGTCCAGCACGTGGTGCCTGTCCAGCACACGGTGCCTATCCAGCACGTGGTGCCTGTTCACCACTACACCAGCGAGTTATCGCTATTATATATATAGCGTGGCTAGATACTTTGTCGCATGTCATCCATAGCGTGCGAACAGTGGGGGAAAATCCAAGTAGTATATGAGAGTCAAACATGAAACCACCTCCTGATGGGAGTCACCGCGCGTAGCCGGTGGCTTCCAGATGGAGGTGGTATCATGTTGACTCTCATATACTAATCACATCAATACAACGTTTGGCAGATAAACATAATATGGTAACACTTAGTGAAATGGTCAGTAAATGCACACATGATGCACACATACTATTTATTGACCAAATATATTACTTTCATATTGCGAAATACATTCATAAGTATGCTGATTAAACATATGTCAATACCTTTCAGCATGTCGTCATAACATTGTTGTACATAACGATGTGTGCATTACATCCAGATCGCAAAGTTAAGATGTCACCATTTTAAACTATGCCCAAATGATGCACAAACACTAGTATATGACTTATAACACATTCCTTACGTTACTCATAAAATGTAAATGCATTGCATAAGACATATGATCACCTTAATACACACTTATGCCATTATAGCATATACACGCGTTTCTGTAATCAATAAACATAAACATATTTCATCATTTTAATTGTAACACCTAATTACGTTATTCTCCAAACATATTCACGCAACCCAATATTACCATACTGCTATACGACTATGACTGTACAAGTGCATGCTAGACAGATGCATGTCGTACATAAAATATATCCTTTAAACCATCAATAATGTGCATATGACTACTAACAAATTAATTATGTATATTTAGTTTGTTCCCTTTGCATGGTCAATGTATACTTAATTAATGATCTAAAACTGTTATTGTGACGTACTATGGAAATGGTGGAATGGTGAATGCTCATAATTGTAAACATATGCAATGACAGTCGAAGTTGATTTTAATAAATGTCACGACCGTTCAATTAAATCAAAGTCCTGCACGTTAACTGGGTCATACTTTCGAGGTCAATGACTTATTATAATATTGATTGAAGCGTATTTGTCTATATAGGTATATACACCAAAACATGTAGGTCGCACACGATGTTTTCATTGTATGGAGAATTGACTGAGATAAAAAACATAGTTTCCATTCGCACGTTGCTGAGTTTGATTTCATAGTAATGTTAGCCAAACATGTAAACGTATTTAAGGGGCATTGTGAATCGATTTAACCCTACAGAACATGTTTTTATGTCAGGGGATAGTATAATTTAAAACCTGTTGCATGTAGTCTAGCTGAAAGCGATATGAACATAATTTATATACATTGTGTAACACAGTTAAATTATATATTCGTGAACGTTTGATGGATCCAGATACGTTGTTGTCCGCTATATTTTAGTATTAAGAATGATTCATCTTCCAATTATCCTGCATATCCATGCCGAATGCGCATTTCGGTGGTTTGTCATTTAACACATTCAGCAACCTGGGATAAAGGAGGATGTGCTACTCAGCAAAATATGAGTTAATATATAATACCCGTATGTCCATGCCTCTGCATTATCCTGTCAAAATGCAACGAAGAAGTGTATATTTATTCAGGTTTTTTGTCTTCGATTATGGCATAGCGAGATGCAAATTAAAAGTATTAACAATTTACTGAAATCAGATTCAATTTCGTGATAACAAACGGACTACCATATGGCTGTCATCCATTATGCTGTACATGTATACATACTTACCATGCCAAACATATTATATGGTACATCGATCACCATTAAGTATCTTCATTTCTATGTTCACAATCATTACGCCAACCATCTATATCGTGTTTTTCATATCATGGTAATCAAAGTAAAAAGGAAATGCACGTTGAAACAGTTCTGTATCTTGTGTGGTGGGTTATGATGAACGAACGTCTTGGTTTATTCAGTGTGCATTCTTATCCAACTATAGGAAATTCACATTTGTACTAAATTATATCACGCTTATTGTGTGGGTATAGTACTATCTGCTTAAAGAATCATACTTGTTATTTTGTTAAAACAAATTCACTATCTGGAGTTTCAAATAACTTCACATTGTGAATTCAATGTACAGAAAGACATATGCAGTCGTGGCCAATATTGGAATTATCTGAATATGAAACATACGCATTGATGCTATAACAGTAATGTTTACATTATATCCACATATAGCGTACACTGGAGTAATAGTTATCGCAAATCCATTACATGGAAGAGCTACAAGGTGGCCATCTTGAACATTTCGGCAAAAGTCGGAACTGTCGTGTCCTAAACAAGACATCCATTCAAAAATTGCATGATGCTGCTTCAGTATGTTTTCAAATTCGTTATATTATAATATTAACAAAACTATAACACCTTTATTCGGATTTCCTACAAATGGCAGCCATCTTGGATGCCATAATGCATTAATTGTATATGTATGTTTCAAATGAATATTACGATTCTTAATAAATGCTCTTAACACAATGAATGGAAAACATGTCATTTAATGTGTGCTTGTGTATGTAAAGTGGCGCCCTTGCATTTCTTAGTTACGTGGCCGCCATGTTGGACGCCATGTCGGATTTTACGGTGTTCGCCCTTATTGCATTCGAGCCCACCTCTGAATTATTGTTTATAATGATACACAGAAGCAAAACAAAAAGGTCTCTTTTGTTTGTACGGTGAGTAGAATGTGAGTGCAATTTTCAGACTTTACACCTTGCCTTACATGGTCAAACCAAAAATAACACGCCCATCAGCTCGGACCTATTTGGCGCCCAAGGTATTACCTGATGTTGGTCAGCCAAAGAAACGGCCGCTAAAGTAGTTTTAGTCATTGATAGGACACGCCGGCAAGGGGTAATTGTGAGATGTATGGCGCCATGTTCACACGTGCTGCCGCTCTGGCGTAAACTGTTGAAAAGGACACTCTCTCGGTATAATAACATATACATTTGTAACATGTTATACTATGACAAGCGCAGGATAAACACTAGGTGTGTTAAGCGAACAGTGGCTTGTTTATGATGTGTCATTGAAATCATATAGTCCGTAACATAAGTTAACGTTATACAATCATACATAATGGGGCATGCCGGTAACGGGTAATGGCTGCAAATCCCCCCGCCCCCCGCACGAAAAACATAATAAAGACAATAGTCGATATTATGGTAACAAACGTTTCATTACTAACTGCATTGCATGTACTGTGTGATTACAGATTGAACAACTGGCATTGTGGAGAAGTTACACAAGAACAATGTTTGGGAACAGTCTAAATCTCATCCAGATCATATTTTTAATACTGGACGTGGGATGGTCAAAAGTCGTGCTAATACAGTCGTGGCCCATTGTCGGGGATACCAGCTATACCGTGGTAGAGGTAGGTGGAGTTTACTTATACCATCCTGGCCGGGTGTGGGGCTATTGTCGGGGATACTAGATATACCGTGGTAGAGGTAGGTGGAGTGTACTGATACCATCCTAGCCGGGGGTGGAGCTATTGTCGGGGATACCAGCTATACCGTAACATAGGTAGGTGGGGTGTATCTATGCCATCCTGGCCGGGTGATGGTCCATTGCTGGGGATACCGGCCTTACCTTGGTAAAGGTAGGTGGGGTGTCTAGCGAATCGGCTCTACCTAATTAACCTATAGTTAACTTATATATTACGTTGGCCAAAAATAGACTAATAAACATTAAATCATTTGATTTGTGTCCATATTGAGTAATGCAGGTGGTCAATGTCGACATAAAAAGCAATTACTCCTGGTGGATAAAACCTCCAGTTCCCCGGGTAGCTTCAGAGTCCCTGCAGTAAAGCTTCAATAAAAGCCTCAAAAGGAGGCGATTGGCTGCCAGTTAGCTAGACAAGCAGCCTCCGTGGAGCCGATCACCCGGTACAACTATATTCAATCAGCCGACTACCGCACTCGACCAACCCACTCAATCCTGGTCGGGTGGATCCATTGTCGGGGATACCGGCCATACCGTGTTAGAGGTAGGCGGGTATACTTATAGCATTCTGGTCGGGTGTGGGTACTTTGTCGGGGTTTACCAGCTACTCTATTCCGTTTAGGCGAATAGTATTAGACATAAAATCGCCAAAGATCATTAGGATAAACATATCAAAGCTCCCCATGAATCCCACTGGAGCTTATTCCAAAATTCAAGATGGCGTCCAAGATGTCTGCCATAAATTTATTAAAAACATAAAGGTGACATTAATGAACGTATTCACACATAGGGTGACAGTATATCATTGCACAATGCATACGTTTAACCTTGTAAATAAGTATGAGTCGACTAACCTTTCAAATATCCAATATGGCTGTCAAGAAGGCCAAGAAAATATGTAAAAAAAATACACTTTCTTCACAACATATATTAATTGATTTTTAATTGTCTATTATTAAAACTTCAATAATTTTACATTTGAAATAATATGGCATCCAAGATGGCCGCAAAACCTTGAAAACGTTGTCCGCTATGCATACAGAAGGTCGCAGCCCGCATGCTGAGCCCGCCTAGGCTGTTGCTACCCCGAGACTGTATTGATAGTCCCACTATTTAGTGATCGTATCAGGGTGTATTTATGTGGTTAGATATACATGTACATTTATATGGTACTTGAAACGTTGAAGTCAAATTTCGTAAAATCTTTAACGTAATGTAATTTGATATTGACGTATCAAATGGATGGTCTACGGAATCATGTATGGATGGTAACAAAAATGTTTGACGTTTGATGCTGACGCGACTTTGCGTTTAAAATCTACGTATAAGGTATTTTGAAAAACGTTATAACACAATCTGATTATGATTGGAGAGATATAAGTGATGTACATTTCGGACGGACTCTCTCACGGGCGGACGTACATGTGTCATCATAATCACTATGTCTCGCTTTCCACGATGGGCTCGACAATCAATTATTTTAGCATATATCTATCTTCTGGAATTAATTCACGTTAACTATAAATTTGATAAAATAAAGCATATTGCAATACAGTATATATGATCCACCTAATTCAATATGGCCTCCAATATGACTGACAAAACCTGCTAATTTGTATAATATATCGATAAGTAACAAACTGTGTATAATATTTCGGAAGTATCTTCCTTTTACAGTAATTGCATTTATATACGAGTACATTGTAAACATAACGTATATATTTCATGTGAAATAACTAATTATTTGTGAGGAAAAATGTGTAATTTTTCATGTCAGCCTATATTTGTATACATCTATGCTTACTTTCAATTGTTTACATTGTGATATTGTCAGATCTTATAGTTTAAGATATATATATTTGATATATTATAATACATAGCATGTGTTACTAATCAATGGTTTGATAGCATGACCTTCTCAGGTGGTTACCAGGAATATTTATTGTTTACAATGGTGCAAATTACATATTATGTGTAATGCATATGCATTGCACAGCAATGCATACATTACATAATTATGCACACACTTTGTAGAATCATGCAAGACGGGTATTGCATGTATATGGAAGTATGTGATACACTGCCCAGGCCTTATTCCCTTGAAGTTTGCTGTTGACAGCCGACGTTTGAAGAGTCTCTTGTCCGTGGGAACATGTTTACACTAACTGACGAACTGTTAGCGGTGCGAGTCGTCCTTACCAGAATCGTGATATTCTTGTTTTGGCCCTCACTTACAATTCGGCTTTCTTGTAAGTGAGTGTTGAAGCCGGTTATCCCATGTATATGAGTAGTAAGATCAGTGTACTCCGATAAAGTTTAGGCGCTGGGACTTAAGTGACCATTGAGGACCTGGCACAAGTCCGGATACTCTAAGTTTAGGGCTGAATGTATATTTTCGTGATGCAAATATTCCGTTCTGATTTCGGGATTCCTATTTACAGATACAATACGGGATTTACCCCCAGTTGATTGGTGTCTAAAATGACCATAGCTGTTGACAGCCCGTTAAACACAATTAATCATATATATATCTAGCATTCCAAAGCGGTCCAAAGCACGAGTTTAATGTTACATAATGTTTATGCTTACTTTCTTTTCTTGTCGGTGTACCGTAAAGTCATACGTAATATTTATGCACACTAGAACGAGTTGAAACATGTCTCATCTGATACATGTATACGGCATAATATATTGCCAATACAAAACAGTATGAATCGAATCGAGTCAATAATCTCTCTAGACAAGGGATACACATATCGATCATGATATATGGTGACATGAAATTGGTCACACAAATTAGAATGTGAATCTTGCATATACATGTATATATGTACGTTAAGTTATTTTTGATTCGGTAAATATGGTCATAATGAGTGGAGTATTGTAAATTAAATGGATATTCCAAACGCGATCGATCAATCGTGTTTATCCGATGGTACTACCAACTGATACTATAATATAGCTGCTGCTATCACCTCGCGTATGAAAATTTTACTATTATGCTGCCCATCTTCCACAAACACATCGATTTGAAAATGAATTATTTACACTTAATATAGTTCTAGGTATCATCAGTTTGGTGTTAAACTACCGATATAGATCAATTGTACTTATGATCGATAATTTCAATGTGGTGATTCGTGATGATAATGCCACTGGTGATTTGTTTAAAAGTTACTGATAAGTTTGCTAATTTAGCAGGTTGTTCCAATTAGTTATGTGGTTAAAAACATTATTGTGTTTGACAATGCTACAATGAACTAAATCTGCCAATTTGAGACAAGTTTCAAGCATTAATAACAATAACGTGTTTTGTTTTATTCATTTCCCTGTGGATTTTCCGCATATATATGTAAGTTATTTTGCGATATTTCTCAAACTTTGGTGGCCATCTTGAATATGATTTTTCATATTATAATAAATAAAGCATGCATTAAATGCACTGCGTAGTTCAAATGTCTTCAACTGACCCTTACAACAAATTCAAATAAATGTATAGTAATTAATGTAAATGTTATATATTTTATTTCAAATTTGCGTCATTTTCGACATTTCTTGCAATTTGCGGCCGTCTTGAATATCATTTTATATAACACAATATACAAAATATGTATTAAATATATTGTATAGTTGGAATTTCTACTAATAACCCCAATATTACATTCGATTATAGTCATTTCAAATGTTCCACATGTTTGCTCAGTTTAGAGAGTGGAGAGATGTTGGCAGCCACCTTGGACGCCATTTTGATTGTATTACATTTTACAATTTGGATTATTATGATTCGTTAGTTATATTCGGTATGATTCGGCACATTTTTTCCTGATGGCTTTAGTTGATTGTGCACTAGTTATGATTTGTTTCATATTAAATGCCATTTTGGACGCCATCTAGATTCCTGGATTAAGCTCCAGTGGGATTCATGGGGAGTTTTGATAAGTTATTACTAATGATATTTTGGTAATTTCTGAAAAATTCAGCTTTAACTTTTTTATTTCCGATCTCAACCTTAATACTCTTCGCCTAGTTGTAGAGGTAGGTGGGTTGTACTTATAACAGCTACCAGCCATACCGTGGCAGAGGTAGGTGGGGTCTATTTATACCATTCTTGCCGGGGGTGGGTCAATTGTCGGGGATATCAGCTATGCCATAGTAGAGGTAGGTGGGTTGTGCATATACTGTCCTGACCGGGGGTGGGTCCATTGTCGGGAATACCAGCCATACCGTGGTAGAGGTAGGCGGGGTGTACTTATACCATCATGGCCGGCGGTGGGTCCATTGTCGGGGTTACATACCAGGTCTACCGTGGTATATGTAGGCAGGGTGTACTTATACTATCCTGGCCAGGGGTGGGTCAATTTTACTCATTTTGATATTGCTTTATCTTACTGTATCCAGCGTTGATGTTTAGTAAGTCCAATACGTACTTAATGTACCTTTTGTAGTATATAAGACTACTTTGTCTTTCACGATAGTGCTTGCTAAATATGTATTGTTTTAATTTTATACCGTCCCCTTCTATCCACTAATTAACAAGACACTGATGTCGTTCACATGTTGGCTTATGCTACATGCATAACTGCATTACTAAAATCAAAGTATATGATCTCAATTAAATTAGCTGGAACCGAGCAAAGGCGGATGCATGATCAGCGATTTGGCTCACTTAGAGCACCACGTCATTTGCGACCAAGTTGATGGACTGGCGTATAACGGTAGCGAATGTGAAGTTAGAGGGCGGGCACCGGACGGTGACAATCTGTACGAGACATTCACCTGCCTAGATAGCATTTGGCATCACAAACAAACAGGAACGGACATCGGTATGTATATTTACAAAACGTATGCTACCTCTATGTTAGACAGTGAACGATAATGACATATTTTATCAAATGCCTGTTTTAGTTTATTTCAAGGAACCGTCCACCATTACGGTCTGTTCACGAAATCTGCCCATAATGTACGACTAATAAGCAATGCTAAATCAGTTGTTATTTTTTAATAATATGGTATTTTATTAACATTTACGAATGACCCATCTTCATATATTGTGAAATGCGGTCAAATATTGATTAATTACAATGTACGAAACACTGATTTATGAGAATTTAACATTGGTGAATATAAGTGGAAGAACAATCGAACAACAAACATGTTTGACCAAATAGCTTACAAATGATCTAAGTAAGAATGTTTATGTTCTAAACAATGCTTACTTTAATTCGTAAATGTTGCTATACATACATGTCATTGAGAAAAAAACACATATTGTTTTTACAATGTGTGTAATAAAGTGAGCAAGTAAACACGACAAATACAGCATGCGTAAAATTGGTTACTTAAGCATATCGAAACCGACATTTATGTATACATACAGGCGTCACTTTGTACATTGTTTATGTTGTTTTATATGCTTAAATAACAACTTTACGTACGTACGTCAATGTTCCGACTATATAACGCTGTCCGTAAACGGGCGCGACAATAAATTACAAATAGTTCGTGAGTAAGCTGTAGCAAAACGCTTCACACTAAGCTTTATACGCTTCTTAAAATCGAAATACATTAATGTCATACTAGTTATCAATACATATCAACCGCAACCTTTAAGACACGCATGTTTTATTTTGTTTGTTAATTGCAAATGACGTCATTTTCCATTAAATAACCAATCTATGTGTGTCACCTGATTTAAGAATCATAAAGATGGCGATTGATATTTATATATGCATGTAACCAGGAAATGAATGTGTTTTATTTTCAGAAGTGAGTTTCGATTAGTGTGAAGCGTTTTAGCACAGCTTACACACTGAAACATTTGAGATTTATGTTAATTTCTTGGTAACTGTACGATTTCTAGAGAACTCCCGTCTCAAACAACGGTTTCTTCATGTAATAGACGACCTGCCATGGCATGAATACAAACTTTCGATGGCATTGTTTTTACAAATCCATGCTAGTTTATATCTATGATGGGTAAGCTTTCAGATAGGGGTTGGTACCACCTCAAATTTTACCTTCGAATGTCATTTCAAGGATATTTAGGGGTTAAATCAAGACAAAAATACTTAGGTGTGTTAATGTTTGCCCTATATAGGTACTTATCACTCATACAATCAATTTTGAAGTTGGAAACAAGTTAAATTCTGGTGGTAGTATTATTGTTAGTAATACAAAATGAAATATGAATAATATAATTTCAAAATTGTCGCCAAAATAGTGACACTGCATGGAAAAACCGACATGTTCGTGCATATGTAACATAAACTAGCTCTTTGTATGTGTTTGTTACTGAATGTTTTCACAAAATCAAGCTGTAGCATGCTATGACATTTAATAACATATCATATTATATAATTTACTAACTTCAATTTCAAGATGGCCGCCAATAATTACATAAGCTTTTCAAATGAATAACTTGTAAATTGTCACAACTCTACTCCAGACACGGGGATTATCCTTTTAACATTTTTTTTGCAAATTAATGCTCAACGTGGGTTATACCTTCTATAACTATACGTATGGGTTTACGCTGATGTTGGACTGTTTGGGGGGGAGGGGCAGTTCCAGGGTCATTCATGGGTCAAATCAAGACAAAAAGCTAAGTTTTTCTGCATTTCGCCATTTGAAGGCATACATAAGTCATACAAAATATGTAAAAAGTACAATATACCTGTTATACATTGACTATACTATATATTTATTAAATCAGCCAGGTAATGTAGAAATAAATATTCAACATAGCCGCCAAATTGCAAAATATGCAATAAAATGTGAAATATAATCTTGCTACGTAAAATAACCAGTTCTAAATATGTTATTTATGTATTTTATAAAATGTATGTATCGCAAGTCGGTTAATTCTCATTCATAACAATAACTGTACTGTCCAACAAACATTACCTTGTGATTAAAATGAAGTCATGTTCATTTAACAGAGAATCTTACAATTATATCTCATACCAGTATACCCAACAAAGAACATACTTATGTTTTCAATATCAAAACAAAGATCATGCTGAATTACCTGCACATTACTCAATTGTGATCTGGAAGATAATGACTCATTGAAATATATCGATTAACATTATCACCGTCAATGCTACATGCTGATGGATAGTCATTATTGCGTGTAGATATGGCTTGATTCTCGTTTCGAGCATGATATTCAAGGATTTGTGAGCGAAATACGTTGCCAGTTGTATCGGTCGGTGTGATCCAAGTAATTTAATTTAATATGTTACATACACGGTTTAGCCTTACTGTATTACAGTCTACGTGTACCTGATATTACGGCTTAGTGATTCGTTAGGAGACATCGTTCTCTAACATGAACTGTACATGATAGCCGTCGCAGCCACTTCATGCATTAAAGGGAAGACGACAAAATGCACCGGTCGTAGTATGTGTGATAGTTATATGTCCATCCGTGGGAGAATGGCATTGCTTGTGAAATCGGGGCGTAGCTGGTCGGACTAGCCCTCAGACCCAGTGCGACGCGTAACGTTAATCCGCGAAATTATAACTGACTAGTTGGCACTAATTGAAGCTGGTTAATGCACACAAGTGATGTTGATATAGTTGACCAAAATGTACCTAGTAGAATGAAAATGGTTTATGCAAAGTTCTTCACATTTTTTCCTGTCAAATTGTGACCTAAATTCATCATCTGAATGAAACTCCAGAAAATTCTGGATACAGCATAGATCTGACATAGAGTTAACAAGCTATCATTATAGCGGTTCAGGACTTTTAGTTTAAACAATATTAGGATTAGAAAATAAGCCTGGTAAAGATCAGTTTTACAATATGGCTAAGGAACAAATAGGTGAAATATGGTAATATTGTTTGAACAAACAAATGTAAAAGCACTTTTACTAGTAAAACACACTGCTGAAAGGGTCATACTATTATGTTATTGCATCTAATCCCCGGACCTGAATCACCATATTTAGATGAGAGCTACATACATATACGTCCAGATGCGACATTGATTATTATTTGTGGCATTCATCATTCATCATAAGCATGTGCTATTATCTCCAAGAAATCACACTACGAGTATCAGTCCTGAATTTTAAGGTATCTGCCATTTACTTCTAGGAGGTGAAACAATCCGTATATATATCCAAGTAACACATATACATATATATATATCAGAATCTGTTTGCAATAGTGAATGTGTTACATTTTACAGTGGCTGGTCTACTACAACTATAAGTATAGTACGTTTATTTGTTTATTTGCCGAATATAAAGAGCTACAGGTACCTTCGAAATGCCAATAAAGACAGCAAAACAAACACAGAACAAATGACTCATAGAAAAACATGACGGTATACAGTACCCCACCCCGAAAAAAACAACGCAATCTTATATAAAACTGACTAATAAAACAATAACAACGTTTAAGAATGTTGATAATGCGATGTGGTACGGTTGGCATAGTGGTATTGTTATCTTCAGATATCTGGAGAATCTGAAGCATTCTTGTTGAAGATCAAGTATGCTGATTACTGAGTCCACACTAACATATAAGAGGCCGCATATGTTGCTTCATTGCTGATTACAGAACTAGTGCATACATTGCGTTATTCCATTCTACGCTTTCAACAAATCTTATTTCTGACTTAAGCCCCCCCCCCCATCTAGTGCATCATCTAGTTCATCACCCATAGTATAGATCCATATCTAGCTTAAGGATCACAGATGCTTGCAAAGTATGCATGTGATTTGTGATGTCATGTTACAATTTGTTTAAACTGGAAAGTATTGTCCTACTGTTTCTTCCATAACACCATGGTGAAATGAAAATAGTTCTATCAAATGGTCATGTTGAGTGACTTGATTATCAGCCTGCCCCATACCTACATGCTTTGTTTTCTTCCAATGGAATACTAATTCCTACAAATACCTCGGACACTCGGAAACATACACACTGTTTCTTATCACAATGTTTGTATCTATTTTAGCAATACGCTAATTATATTGTCTATTATATACGGTGCGGTGGATGTTTGATTGCGAGCAATCGAAGGGGTAATGTAACGATCAGTGGTCCTCTTCACCGGAATGCCGACATGGTTTAGACCTCATTTACATGTTCTGCCTTCTGGTAGGCGTGAAATCTTGTCATACCCCCATTAAAAGGCAATATGATTAGTGCTAATCTGATTATTTTTTGAGATGGAACTAAGTGACTATGGTGTGGTATGGACCTGACACCAGATCATCCGGTCATTATAAGTGTACGGCTGAGTATACATTTTCTTGATGAAAATAATTAGTTCTGATTTTGGTATTTAGCTCCAGTACATATATGTTAACTACAGGATGGACCTCGTTGGTCCGGTATTAAACGACCTTAACTGTTGATAATAATAATAATAATAATAGTCTTTATTTACCGAGGGTTACACATTTAGTTGACACTAATCTTCCATGTGGCCCTCTATATACATGTACGTGTACATAGTGCATACATAACAAGGAAACATGCACATATACAATTACTAAATGATTGACATAGTATGTGACAAAAACCCTAATCAAACGTTAAGAAAGACATCGCTAACGTGGATTATGTTTCTAAATTGTAGCCTACTTGGGGTTTTAATTTGGTTAATATGTACATCAAGACTGCCTATCAGCATAACTTGAAGCAGTGTAGACTCTGATCATAATATGATTTCACAGGAAGATCCAAGTCTACACATTCTAAACCAAACATATGTAACTTTTGTCACTACCATGACTACTTGTCAAAAACAGGCGAACAATTCCAAATAATGGAGCCCTAATAAGATATGCTTTGTCTGAAGTTTTCCTTATTGGGTTTTGGCGGAATAAAATGAGTTGATGTAATGGATCTTATATTAGGTAAATGTTCATTGTGTAGCCTTAATGTAAGTTGGTGTTTTATTTTTGGAAACATTATATATAAATGTACCTTTCCTTAAAAATATACCTTCATAAACACTTAGTATTTTAAGATAGGCCGTTATATATAGCACTCAATCATTATATACTGTGCAATATATATTAAAGGTTTATGATTCGAGAGAGTGGAGAGAGCATATATTTCAAAATCAGGCAACAAGTTAGAAAGTTACCATTTATACATGCAAGGATTGTCATGCTGAAATTAGTGGTAGCACATTGTGTGTCAGCTATTTCTGCATACATGTATTATATTATATGTTTATCAAGAGTGTAGATGTAAGCCATCTTTGATTTTAAAATTATGACTAACTCAACTCTTAATTTCCACATACCATGTAACAATTAGCGAGGAAACCTAATTTTATATTTGACCTTATCATATGAAGGGTCTAGAATTTCATTGCCTAGACCAAAAAAGACGCATTTCAATGAGAATTTACTACCGAAAACTACCGAAAACATTAAAAAAATTACATCTCATTTGTAGTTTAAAATCGTCTGGTAACAGAGATATTTCACTTTAAAGATTACAAAACTGGCGGCCATTTTGAATGTGGGGCTCCAGGAAATGCTGCCCCCCCCCCCCCCACCCCCTATTTGTCCATATTTTAAACTATGTTCTGTTAGTGTAATCAATAATACAAATTGAACGACAATGCTAATCACAAATTCCATGAAAATGACAAGGTCCGACATATGTATTGCTAGTGTTGAACGTAAACTCAATACCGATCCGCACGTAACACTTGTTAATGGGGCTGTGTGTTTCTAACTCCCTTCCTGTCACCAGAATCTTTCTTCAGGTTGGATGGTATACACATATGAAAAACCGATATTATGTTGTCCATATTAACTGGAACTATTATCATGGATTTATATCTCCAATAAGTATAGTATTTTAATTTGCAAAAATCAACTTCTGAGGTAACACCTGAGACAAGGATGTATCGTTTACAACTACATTCTGCAGATATATGCGCCATCTTGGAGTGTTTGCATTGAGCTTAGCTTAACCGGTGCTAGCAGGCGCAAGCTCACATCAGCTGTTCAGTGAAGTATGGCGGTTATAGAAAGACTTTAAGTGCGTTCTTCCAGTGATGGCATTATTTTCCGAACCTTGGTGGTCGATGAGCACGACTGTCATTTTGCCTATTTGGTACTGCGTCATTCTCACATTGACTTTCATTTATGTTGGTTATAGGAGGCGTTTGTGTAATTGACTGTGACAATACAGGACAGACCGAGACACAACTGGATTAGTGAAATATAGCTGTACAGTGAATCCTCTGTAAACCGGACACACTGTAAATCAGGCATATGACCATTTTGTGACTTTTGCAATCATGAACGTGCATTATTATCTGAGATGCATCACGAAGAAACCTCTGAATATGACATCACATATATTTTCTTGGTGTCCGGTTTATAGAGGTTCCACTGTACATGCAATATATACCTTTTCTGTCGGTTTCGGCGAGTATTATGGATCGCTGTACTCTTTGTCTTGTAACTCACATCAGCGAAGGTCATGTTGAAAATGACACCTTCGTCCTCAGGGCAATAGTGCATCGGGTCGTCCACAGCAGCTCGGGCAATAGTTTACAATGAATGTAACTTTGGCGTGGGGAGCATCGACTTACCATTATAAATTACTTTGAATTTTATGACGTAATCTTCGACAAAATTTATGACGTCATGATTTTCAGCGCTGAAATAGTTTTGAATATTGACCGGGCACGCGGAACTATTAACCCAGGCAATTACTCAAAACTATGGAATATCATTCATATATATATGTAGTGACTGTCATTTCGATAGTTATGCACAGTTTGTCTATGTTTGGTATTGCGCCAGTTTTACAGTTGCACTAAAGCCGATGCGAGGAGTTTCACTGAGAACGGTTGTAGGATGCGTTTGTGTCATGTACGGTGAAACTACTGCGCTACACAAATGAATAAGTGCAATAAAACCACACATGCAATGTATACCTTTTCTGGTAGTCGTGTTCGGCGATTATCATGAATTGCTTGACTATGCCTTGCAGTATTGTAGCATGTCATTGGATAATCCCATATATGAAATATTCAATTATCGATCAGTTTTTTAACACAGATCACAGTATCAGATAAAGCAATGCTATATACAATGTACATAATACATGTTGGTAATGCCCTGGTAGATGAGTCGCAGCCACTGTAGACCTTATTGTTATTGTACATATTACCACCGTTTTAACCTTATGGCAAAAAATAACTAGAACATGTAGTTGTAGAACACGGATGCCCCACATACCGCTTTGATAATAAACGAGGCAAAAGTCCAAGTCCAAAAGGGGAGATAATCCATGACATGTGAGTCGATTCAAAAATCGAAATAAACTTTGAGCATCTACTCATCATCAGGAAGCTACATACCCAGTTGCAGGTGTGTAGCTAGTGCAGTTTAAAAGTTGTATGACTTACAAGGCAAAATTGCCTAATTCTAAGTCAAAAAGAGGGAGATAATCCATGACCTGATGTTAAATAAAAATGGAAATAAACTTTACGCATCTAATCATCATAATGAAGCTACATGCATAGTTACAGGGGTGTAGCTATTAGGGTTTAAAAGTTTTACGACTTACAAGCCAAAATTGGATAATTCTAAGTCGAAAAGGGCGATAATCCACGAACCTGGGGTCGACTCAAAAATATAAATAAAATTTCGTATTTTCATCATAAGGAAGCTGCATACCTATTTCAGGTCTGTAGCTAGTACGGTTTAAAAGTTTTACGACTTACAAGATTAGTGACGGACGGATGGACGGTCTTCCGGACGGACGGACTTCCGGATGGACGGACATACTCAACTGTCATCATGTATCGAGTACCATAGGAAAACAGTCGCCACATAAAAGTAGCTTTCATGAAAGTTAGTAGTAATTGTTTTCAATAAAAAATATTATCGTTAGACATGCATACATTAAAATGGCATTGCCATTTTCAGATGATGCCCCTCCACAACTAAGTTGCATCACCCCTCAGATATTCTATGCGGACAGAGGCGTATTGAACACTACGGTGAACTGGGAGGAACCAACTGAAAAGGATGCTGTTGACTCTAATCCTCAACTTGAACAACTGGAAGGTCCCTCGCAGGGTGACGTGCTAGAAGAGGGCTCTCACTTTGTAATGTACCAGGCAAGGGACGCTGCCGGAAACGTGTCTCCAGCATGTACAACAGAACTGAGGGTAGCAGGTAGTTTAACTGTATTATTGACAAGACACAACATATAGCAGTTGTTTACTATACCGTGCATCACATTACATTTAGATGCGGGTGGAAGGTACGGAGCATGGGAATGGTAATTTAACGATGCGTTGCATCCTTTCAATAATCCCGATATCATTTATGTTTCTGTTTTCATTGTACGTGACAGTTGAATTCGGTTATACCCATTATAAAACACTGAAATCAACTGCAGTGCACATCAATCTATGCATTAGGTTATATATTATATGTACATTGTGACACATAACTCTTTTGCTCTTTCTCCCAATCTCCTCTCTCACTTTCTTTACTCTCTCTTTTTATCCGATTTTTCTTTTCGTACATTGTGCAAATATATATATATATATACCGCAAGATTATTGGTATGTACCCATGTGCATATACCTGTATACTTATCGCCATTGCTGTTAAATTGGTGTATTGTTGAAATACTTGGGTAAGGGCTGTAATTAATGTTGTGAGAACTTGTAGCCCAAGCCCATTGTACTTATATATTCAATAAACTATGTTTAAACTATAAAATAATAATAATCCTATTACTGTTAGGGGCTGGGCTAAGTGACTGGCGTGGCGCGGATCTGACACCATATCAGATAGTCTATTATCAGGGGTGAATATATATGGGCCGTGCTCTGTGAAAACCAGCCTTAATGACACAATTTTCGATTTTCATTTTCTGATGAGGACACAATATGCTGAAAAGAAAATGCTAATATGTTTCATAATTTTTATTTTAACTCACTTTCTGTAACACCATGTGAATCACGCACGGAAAAATGTCATCGATAAAATGACGTTATTGAAACAGTGACGTTTGTACAATGCAATTCAACAGCCTACAGTATAAATGAGTGTTCATAGACTCATTGACTGTGCTTGCTGTAAACTTTATTTGCTGTTACGTTACACTAAATGTATATACACGTGTTAGTATGTATACTATTAAACATTGAACAGAATAAAACTATGATATGTACATGTTACCAACAAAAGAAACGTACCACGATGGATTTTAAATATATAATTAGCCGACCTGTGGCTGTGTTTGCCATCATCGCCATAATATATTATGCATATAATTATACATGTGTCATGAGAACGATACATTGTCATTAGTACATTCAGCACCTTTGAAAACAAAGAAATTAGCGGCCAACACAGACATGCTAAAAACACATTGTATTTTGAATACATATCTGCACACTATAACCCATTCAGTGATTTACACACTAAATATGTCCGGATCTCAAAATTGATTTCGTTGGAATGACGCTCCACGAACTTGACCCTGTGACATTTGTTCGAAGCGGCTCGTTTGAATTTAGACGCGTTGAATATGCAAATCTGGAATGAGTGTGTATTTGTTTTATATTATTTACACGACTCTGACTAGAACGGCCTTTTGATAAAATATAAAGCACGCAGCCGTCCAGTGTTTAGTACAATGTAATAAGTAAATTAATAACGATCTGCCAAAGTCGGACTTCTTAAACATGTTAAATTTGAAAATGTTGGAGACCTGTCTGATCAGTGTATGCAATTATTGCAAATATACTAGTAAAATATATGCTATACATTCATATAACAATATTTAAAAGTGGTAATTTTAAAGAATATTTACATTGTTATCAAATGGCAATCGTACGGCTGATTCAATGTGATATTTTAGAAAGTCGATACAATTACGTGTCAGGGTACATGTATGTGGTAGCAGATACAGATACAAATCAGTAGGCTACATTCTCTGGTGGCTACAATTATGTTCGCAGTAAATATGCCTGTGACACAATACCAACACATTAAATACTAAAACATGTTTGGCTAAGTGTCAACATGATGCGAGATGACAGGAGCCGCGTGTATTTGGCACTACCATAATTTCATATCTGTGATACGTTTATTTTTCTGAAAATTTCCAAATTGCATTTTTAGGTTGATTTTCGAAGCATTCGACATGCGAAACAGTAAATTAAGCGAATTAAGACCTGTGCACAGTTCTATTCGTGGCCAATTTTATCCAGAATACGTGTCTCAATAATTTAACTGTTTACATTTTCTTTCATAAAAGATCGCGGTCCAATATCTGCACGTCCACGTAATCTGAACAGGACCGTTTAACATAATTAGCCCCTGGTTCGATCTTCAATTTGCAAGTACATGTATATTTGATGGTGATCGCCAGATAGGATAATTTTATTTTCTTTGAGTATTCCGGTTTCAACCCAAATTAAGAAACATACAGACGCCTCCATCTACGCTGACGCTGATTTTGTGATGTGATATCAAAACATACCGTTCGTATGGTTATTTAGTTTCAAATGTCTTGGCACAAGTTGTCCATATATATTATAAAAATCATTTGAAATATGCCCATTTGTATAAAAATAATCGAGAAAATCACTACGTGTTTCCTTAAAGGAAAACGAAAAAACAGACAACTATCTGAACCATTATAAAGACAACAGTAAAATTCTGCTACGCTTTCCGACATTAAAATATTTGTGAGCCACAATTAGTAAAACGTATGGTTATAAATAGGACAACTTATTGCAATGACGCAACGTTGTCAGATGGCAAAATCCGACGTGACGTTGGTAAATTTAGGCGTAACTTTATGACGTCATTTTCAGGCCTTGATGTCGTTGTTATTAAGGATGGTTGTCACAGAGCGCGGCCCATATGTATATTGCATAAAATCGGTACTCACAGTTTAATAACACTGTGTCATAAAAATCATATTACAGTAGTGTCAAAAAAATCGACGTCACAACTCAGCATAGCCTTGTTTTATAAATATCATATTACATCATCACTCATGTAAGATCCTCTATTTAAGTCAATATTCTCCCCATCAGTACGTGAAACGCGGGATTGTATCCACCCCGTCAATCCGGCATATATGGTATTAGCTGTTGACAGTCCAGTACAAATCATGAACTGAGGAAATAAATAAATTTGCAGAAACGTATTGCTTTCATCGAGAATGAATTTAATGCAATTTCACCACAATACATTATTTTATACATATAAATTTTCGCCTACATGAGTATCCAGCAGACAGAGTAACCCGAGCAACTCGTCGACAGCGCTCGTCTACTTGATGAGTTGGAAACTGACCTGCGCTATCTTTATCGTTGTAGCAATTCCTTGTGAGCATCCAATGGACAGCATGCTGGACACATACATGGAATTTACCTGCTCGGCCACAGGCTACTACTACGGCGTTACGTGTCAGTTATCGTGTGAACAAAAACTGCCACTGAACGGCAGTGACGTGATTGCATGCGAGAAATCATCTTCCAATCCGACATCTGGAGTCTGGGACTGGGGCACTGGAATTATGCCGCATTGTGAAGGTTGGAGTTGGCGTCTGCTGTGTCCGTTGTGCTTTTGGTTTCCTTGGAATGAAAATGCCTCAGATATCATGTTTCAGCCTGCATTGACCAAATACAGTCCGACTCATAACACTATTCTGTATCAGAAATTGACGCTGATGTAATCACGTATTATAAAATTACTTTCACAGACGATTCATTGTTTCACCAACGTCACGTCACATTCCTGAATGACGTCAGTTTAATGACGCAACGCAGACAAGTCGTTTGTTGTTAACAAAGAAAAGCACATACATGTACGCGCATGTAATAGTCGTCACTTGATACATAAAATATCTGGCTAGTGATAATATAATATCATGATAGTATTTTAGTCTTATATCACGTTTATTGTCCTGTTGAAACATTGGAAAAACTAACTTCCGGTTGAGGCATATTGATCGCTAAAGTAAAAAGGAAAATATATATTGCTGTTTATTGTTTGCAATTCGCATGTGTTTTACCACATATGTTTCTATTTTAAAGGAAGCAAGAAAATAAATAAAACGAAATGTTTGTATATATTAAGTTTGCTCGCAATAACCATTGATTAATAGTAAAATGTCAACAATTGTTAGTGCTTTGAATTTTCGTAGCCGTTAATTACTTAATTACAATTGCATACAGGACAAGTTCAATCCCGGTAGTGTCTGATACATTCAGTTCTGGTATTGTTAAATTCGGTTATATGTGCCTATCATACACGTACATCGTCTTTGTGGTGATTATGTACACGTTTGTAATACTGAAAATATATTGTTATAACGCTCTTGCATAGTTTCAAGTATTTATTTATTTTATGGTGCAATAGTCATACAGCCAATATCAATTCCTGGAGTTGATATTTACTATATTGCAAGCGGACAGTCAAATGCGATTATTAGCCGACACATGCATGTTTATGATCAGTGACAAGTTGTGTAGGTATTTATAAAATATTCATTGACAGTTCTCAACCCTTGTTGTGAAATGCATCTTCGGAAGTATCATCTGAGATACGGCCACTTTAATACGCATACTGGGAACGATATTGGTCATTTGTACATGTGATTTTAAAGTGAAACTGTGTTCATGTCGATGACTGTGAGTACCGCTTGTCTCTTTAAATGATGTCTTTATAGTTTACCCGAGTTCTTCGGTCTGCGTTGTGTATGCTATTTAAATGGTGTGGTTAACCCATTCATACTATTAATAACACGTGTACTCAGAAAAGCTGCGTGTAGTGTCCCACCAGAGTATGAATTGTTTTGAAGTATGTTAAATTGTTTAAATAACATTGTATCATTAAGGCCAACGTATATACTCAATGTATATCAGTTAAGAGTAAACTATTTTAAGACACCAGACTATGTTTGTCAATTTATATTTAGTAACAGGCATTCTTGATTCCATATAATAGAACTCGGAACATAAGTATTATTTATCATTTCAGTGATAACATGTCCAGCACTGGACCCTCCTGCAAACGGATCATTTAGCATGCACAGTATTAATCTTCGACCTGTCGCTGTCATGCATTGTCAAGTTGGGTACGCTCTTCCAAACGCTATTGATGACTTCGATGGCAACATCTACTGCCTAGATACAGGAATATGGACACTGCCAATGGATGAGGTTCCTGACTGTGTTGGTAATTGACAGTTTACGTCATAATAGTTTAATGTTTAGTTGTGAGTTACTACACCATAAGCCACTGTAGGCGAAGTAATATTTTTGTTGCGACATTCGTAATTGCAGTAAACATACCACATATACATATCAAACTGCTAAGTGCCACGGCAATCAAAGTAGAAAGTCCAATGCGATTTTGTTTGCCTATTGTCGTACATGCTTATATATACAATGCACATTTATTGTTGACTGTGGTTTATATTGGGCTTTATTATTTGCAGTGCCGACCGTGCCTTGGTTGCAGTTGTCGAGTGAATTGTATTATACAGGCGCATGTAACAGCTCCCAGGCACAGGAACAAATCAAGCAACAATATATCAAACGAATGGAAAAGATCGAATCTACCACATGGTCAAATATTTGTAAGAACATTACCACGTGCAAAACGACAAACGTACGTGTTGTGTGTGGACCAATCCGTAACGCGGAACGTCGTTCTACACATGAACTTGTGGGACGCGACGCTACAAAATATGTCAGAATCACGTGGAATTTTGCTGTTCCCTTTGACAAAGGAGTCATGACGACGATGGATGCCTACATGGCCCTGTTTCCGATATTATCTGATATGGCTGAAAAGTTTAAAAGTATGTTAAGTGGCGGTCATATGGATATTCCTGGGCTCACGTTAAAACCCGACAGCTATAAGTATAACACAGCCGCAACATTGGAGTGTGATGGAGAAGGATACCAGCGCGATGGAGACAAGTGCAGTAAGTGACAAGCGGCGTACATTGAGCTCCTTAACTCTTACAATGCTGACTTATGTTTTGTTGTTTTTATTTCTGTTTCCATTTTTCTCATCAAAGCATGCTTTCACAACATTTTGGAATAATTTCTAATAGAAGTGACTCTAAAGTGCTGTCAAATCCTGTTTTAAGCTAGAAGGAAGACAAAATATAAAACATCAGCGGACGACATTTTTTCTTTCCCGCATTCTAAGGGTAATTAGCCCATAGATCTTTAATAGGCTGATCAGTGAGTATATACTGTCTGTTCCACGTTTTGTTGCCGATGAACTTTTGGCACACATTCAATCTAAAAAATATTTAATTGTATGTACTTTTTCATCAATCACAAAAATGTCTAAGAATAACATATTTTTTTAAAGATAGTTTTAGATGTTTAAAATCTAACTTTTGTTGTGTTCTTAGCTACATCATTTTCAAGCTATCGAGACTGATTTCTGAGTTATTTTATAAAACTATTAATTTTTCGACCCCCACCGTCACTACTCAGTTCCTCAGTTTTGGACCCATGTTAAATTCCCATAGGAAAATCTGTTTTTCGTAATAAAATCAATATTTGATGGAATTTCATCAAATGAAAAAAATGACGAGGGTGATGTTTTTGTTATTGATGAAAACGTACTTACAGTTTAATATCTGTTACACTTCGTCGGCAGCAAAACGTATTTGCATTTTAAGTTGTAATGTGAATGTTGGTGACGAGATGTGTTGCTACATGTATATAAGAGCTACCCTGTATAAAATGTATTTCAATTTATAGTAACATAGTTGGGGAACTTTTCGGACATGTTTAGTAGAAGTACTTGTTCAAAAAATTTGAATACTGTATTTCTCATGAACAGAACTTTAGATAGTCAAATTAAACCTCGCTAGTAATTATCATAGTGAATGGGATACTTTGCTTTCCAGAAGTGTCCGAACTACATTTCCTGACATGATGTATTCTTTGAATACATTTCTTTAAAACATTCCTAACAAACATACGAATTTTGATGGCATATAGCGCATCAAATACGATGATGTACGTGTTCTACACTGTATGGTTGCACTACAGGTTCTGCACAAAACCTTGTACATTTCTCGAATAATCGAGCGACGGAATGTAGGTCAATGACAAATTCATTATCTATATCAGCGATTTCGAACATAACTACATTGTTAGTATAATAATAACTAGAATTATTATTTATGTATGCATATTTATTATCACTAGAATTGTAACAAGTATGCTTTAAAAACATAGTTTGTATGTATTCCCTGCAAATATATTACTGTTTGATCTCGCTCCAGTGAGACAGCCAATCGAGGCTCCCCACAGATAATTTGTCGCACGTGTATGCCACTAGTATAGTGTTATACCTGTACTGTATAATCATTACTTGCCAATGAATAATATTCGCACCAGAAAAACTGCATCAGATACCTCAACACACAATGCAATAAACATGTGTATACTAATCGCCAAACATATATTTAGTCTGCAAAATACTAATAAAAAGCTAGTCGATGCTATATAAATTGTCTAATCTAACTGACATACACAAACAATGAACGTTTATGGTATGTCCTTTTACCCTCCGACAAAACAAAATAACAAAAAGAAAACAACAAGTATTAGAAGAAAAAAACACTTATGTCCGTTCGCAATAGTTATTCAAATAATGTGATAACAATTGGGGATATTTGGAGAGGAACACATTCTTTGAAACCGGCACATTTTGTATTATCGGTGCTTATTATATACGTACTTTCGTTTCCTATTGAAAAACAATGCAACGCTAGACGTCAATAGTTTTCCATATTGACGTCTCGTCAGTCCATATGCTTCACTTCACACGATTGTTCCTTCTAAATAACCAAACATTTTCATTATTTTATTTGTATTTTATATATTCTTTTGAAATACATATAAATTATGAATGGTGTACGTATATAATAAAAAGGTAATTTGATTTGTATGCGAATATATACCACTCGTTCAGCCGCGCAACGATATTGCACGCCGCGAAACTCGTTCATATATCCACATACATATCAAATAACCTATAAATGTCGCTGATTGCAGAACCTTGTCCGCGTGGAAGACAACTGGATGCGGCTTCTGGTAAATGCAAGTTATGTACACTGGGGTCATACAAGGACGACGATTCTATGCCTGTATGCCGGCAATGTGACGTCGGCTATAGCACCAAATCGCCGGGAGCCAAGAGTAGAGAGGCGTGCAAACGTAAGAGATTAGGCTACTCCATTTTCCGATTTATTCATAAAAACAGTGGCAACACAATACATGTACAAATTAATAAATCAATGATACACTTATAGATACAGTCATACATTGAATACTAATTACATACATTTACATTGAGCTAGAAATTGCAAGAAAAGTCAAGCGTCCCACGACACTCGCCGAATAGGGTTCCTAGATAAATACAGAGCAACACCTTATTGCATTTATTGTCACAGTCACATTACGCAAACATTGTATTAGCGAGCGTACCTCACTATACCCCCAGTTACCTATGTAAACAGGAGGCATGATGAGGTACCCGCGAAATAGGTAATGCGGTCAAATAGGTCACGATGCATTGACTATTTTCGATCAATAACTTATGTTGTAAGCGATTGAAATGTGTATTTTCAATATTTATATTATTAAAATGTATCATATCGGTACCCCTTTAAGTAATATTTGTATATTTTAAATGTATTGATGTTCTCATGAAGCGCATGAATATAAGTATTAATTAATCCAGCTTACATTGAGGCAAATCACACAGCCTTAAAACATAGTGCTGTAGTATAAACCATAGTATCTTATATTATTCATAAGTATATCACTATTAAACATTAATTACAATATGTATGCATATTATTGAAACAGTGGATGCTACCGCTGTTTCGCTATATGTGATATTTATAACAAAATATATTTTGTATTCGTCCGCGTACGGATTTCTGTCACAAAAAGCGCCATTTTCAGATCATATTTTGACCTGTGCATATGAACCGGACTGAGCTTAAACAACGCTCGATTCCGTCCAATTCAAATTTCTCTGCAGAATGTTCAGACTAACTACATAAGTAATGCTGCTAAATAAATGTTAACGGCTGGAACATCGTCATCACTAAAAGGAAGAAACCACAGTCGTATTATTTAAAAATAAGATTTACCTGATACCTCATGGGGGCCGCCATTAATCCAGTGTAAACAATAGACCGTGTGATCCCATTCCCTGAGTAGCCCCAGCTTAGTGAAACGGTGTGATAATCATGATATTATGTTCCCCAATAATAGAAACGGTTTGAATTTCTCGGTAAAAACTACGAAAGTCATAAAAAAATAACGATGTATATTTAACATTGGATACGCGCAGACGGTATTACTCTCTCTCATCGGATCGTCAGTTGTCGTCTATAGCGATTTAACGTACTGATCTGGTCTTAATTTATTGTCAACTTTCAACGCCATTTACAGAATATACGGCTAATTTTGGAAATAAATAACGGCAAATTACGATGACGTCTGCTCTGAAATATCTGTCAACTTGCGGACGTAATTTAAGGAAATCGATTATATTTTAAGGCTAGATCTGTGACTAATTACGAATTTATGTATGGTCTTTGGCTTCACCCGACACATTACACAGATCTAGTTGTAAATACACGTCGCTTTGTGTTTAAAAAATCGATAATGCGCAGTCGTGTGTGATGAGGTGTTGATCTGATGACACCACACAGCTGTAAATGATGAATGACCCTTAGGCAATTTTTTGAAATTGACGTGTCATTTTGATGTGTGCCGCAACACCTCACTGTCGGAGACAACATGACAATTAACGATATACTCTCGATTATACACAGATCTATTAGACGGCTGGTTATTTAAAAACAAAAGTAGTTCAGTGCACCTTCGCCGATATTGTTTTTAGAAAATCAGTAATAATTTCCGTAAATGGTGTTGAAAAGTCGACACAAATTCTATCACCGTATTTAGTTGTGCCGATATTGTTTTAAAAAATCAGTATTTTTTTTCCGTAAATGGTGTTGAAAATTGACAAAAAAGTATATAGCCGCATTTCTCCGATATTCGTTTAGAAAATCACCAATATTTTCTGTAAATGGTGTTGACACAAAATTCAGCGCTCACGCGGAATTCAAATAGAATAAAAAATAATAATTTAATAAGTAGACGCCGAATTTTACTGTGTTTGCGGCCAGTGAATTCTGGTTGTGGTAGCCACATGCGCAGTTCCAACAGTGTTGTGATCAGATAGAGGACAATAATTATTTCAAATTCATAAAAAAATGTTTGCTGTCCGAAAATTAATTAATTGTGACAGCCAAAAAAATAGATTTTGGGACATTAAAAAATTATATGGTATAGACAGTACCTCAAACTTAAAACAAACTTATTTATAGCTATTTTTATTAAAATCATAAAAATAATATATATGGAGAAAAAAAAATACCAAGTAGAGGTTTGAACCCACGACCCTTTCCGGAATCGGTAATTAAATCATAGAAGTTGGCGACCTTAACCTCGCGACTATTGCGCCATTGACGACGATTACATTTATACAGAAGTGCTATCAGTATTACGCAACCATTTGAACGTAATAATTATTAAATTAGTTTGCAACTCCATCTACAACGATACCGTTACAGAGATACGCTATTGAAACAACATGTATTAGTCCCCATAACATATCGAAGTAATGTATCATTATATATCACAGGAGATAGATTAAAACTATATATAATAATAAACAGAACAATCCGCTTGGCTCGTATGAAAATAGTTCGCGTGATATTGATTATCTCCCTTGCCGAAAGTAGTTCACAGATTTATTAATTCCAAATAAGACGTGTTTGCGTAATGCACTAACACAATCGCCACTTAAACATACATCTAAGTGGGAAGACAAAATTACTATCACTCGATGACAATTGTGCAAACATTCTAAACGATACCCGTCACCAACCGCACCAAGCATCGGACCTTTACATCGCATCACGCACCAGAAAGGACCGTCTGTTAGCCACACTGACATTCCTTTAAGGAGTACAACGTTACCATAACATATGCATTGAAAGACAAAGTTTAAGTGTAATTAAACGTGGTATAACAGGCTCCCGTTTTGTTTGAGAAATTCCAGTTGCTCAAAATAACGACCCCATATGCATAAGGAGGTTTTTCTGGACATTTCCAGGTCTGTCTAGCCTTTTGAAGATTATCCTGGTACATTCCATAGTATTATATTCAAAGCAATTTAGAATTTGGCGAATTGTGGAGAAAGCGCCTGATTGTGGTACAATAATCCAGAATATTGTCGATTCTAAAAGTTTATATATGTATATAGAGGCTTAAATTATTCCGGTTAGTCAATGGCCGAAAACAGGTCAGTACGTAGAGCGTCAGATCGGGAGTCCCCTGGTTCGATTCCCACCACCCCACCGATTCGGCGTGTCCTTGGGCAAGATAACGTCTTAGACGCATCGGATGGGCACTTAAATAGTCGGTCCCGATATGCAAGGTGATCGAGCCATTGCCGTCGTTAAATCCGGAAGTAGAAGAAAATCACATAGAACCTAAATAATTAAATAGGACGACACGGACCAATAGTCAAAAACGTCCACTGGTGGGTTAAAAAAGGTTTCGCTACCTTACCGCCATTTTTCCCTGAGTCACATACAGACGACAACCCATGTAATGAACATAACAGGGAAATATGCAGACCTCCACGCACCCACTGTTTTCGCATTACTGTTCACCATCAGAAGCTACCAATACACTCATGTCGATGATAATGACTAAGAATTTGTAATTTAATACAGAGAGGAAGCCAGAAAACAAACGAGGATGTTGCAAATTCTGTTCCGCTCATGTTTTGAGAAGGATGTTTCATGTAAGATATATGAAACAAGCCATGTGATTTTGTAGATAATAAGATGTGCGCCTTTTCATGAAAAATATTTACAGAAACTGTGGTACTTCGTGTACATTACGTCGAAAGTTGACTAACTTGGCATAGCAATTCCGCATTTGCTCTTAAATTGCATTTCGTCAGCTTTCTACGTCATTTACGGAAACTATGTTGCAACTCTTGCAAATAGTTTTCGTCTGTTACTTTTCATCTTCTTAGATACAACCTCGAATGGCTTGTCTTGTATTTTCTATTAGCTTCGTCTTTTTATGTCTGTGCTTAAGCAAGCCGGTGCTCGGAAGGGTATTGTCGTCGACATCTGCATAACGGAAACATTTCGTTTCACAAGCCAACAATTTCAATAAATAGGGACTTACAAAGTACATTTTATGTAAAGGAGCTCCAGGAGCACACATTAGCTAACATTTAACACTATAAGCCCATATACGACGGACAACCGTACGATCACTGTGAGTGGCAATCACAATCTTCAACAGGAAAACAGTTGTGCTCAACGATGGCGATGTATTATTCTCCAATAAATAATAAATGAATATCACATATTAACATGAATGTAACGCGTATGTCATATAACATAAATGTTACAAAAGTATACAAAATGCATTGTAAATTGATATATTTAACAGTTGCTGCAAGGTTCTAGTCTTGGAACGGTCGGCGAGTAAATTTGATAACTGGCTGCTGCAAATCAGTTTATATGACAACATGGAATCCACCTTAACACGTGACCATGTTTTCCTGATACAAGCATGCATGCTCGAGGATTAGAGGGAAGATATGAATTAAATCATAATCAAATTTACAGCTAATAACAACCAAAACAATGTCGAATATATATTATATATATATTACCCTAATACGTAATGACATTAAATATCAGGAACATAGTAACGTGTAGTATTGTGATTGATCAAATGAAAACTGTAAACCTAATATAATAATATGGACATCGAAATAGGAAGTTTTAATGTTAAAGGTATGGGGTCAACAATCCAGCGACTGCAATTTTTCCAATTGATAAAAGAAAACGAGTATGGTATATGTTTTATACAAGAGGCACACTTTACTATAAATGACAAAGCACAATGGGAAAGTGAATGGGGTGGACACGCTTATTTTAGCGGTGAATTCAGTAATAAGGAAAGAATATTCATTCTAATTAGACCAGGTTTAGATTATGAAACTATACATTATGAAAACATTATAACCGGTAGAATTCAATCTCTTAACATAACTGGTAAGGAATACACATTAATTAATATTTATGGGCCTAATGAAAACAGTCTTCAATTTATCAAAATCTCGAGACATATATAGAATCTGTGGAACTTGATACTCTAATAATAGGCGGAGACTTCAATATCATTTTAGATCCTGACCTAGATAAGAAAAATGGTAGAACTGAGCATAAAAAAACAAGAGAAAAAATAGTGTCAATCATGAACAAATATAACTTACATGATATCTGGAGAATCCTTAATCCTAATATAAAAAAATTCACATGGCATTCAAATACAAAACCTCCAATATTCTGCCGCTTAAACTACCAACAAATAATTAGACGTAGTATAACTACCATTGCCGATATTAATCAAGATGCAAATCCAAATACATTATGGGAAATAATAAAAGGAACGATACGAAATAAAATATGCGTCAAATGAAAGGAAAAATGATTTAAAGTTGGAAAAAAAGTTAATAGAAGAAATAGATCAATTAGAAACGGAATACGCTAGAAATATATCTGATGCTACGTTAACAGAATTAAAGTCTAAAAAAGAAAAGCTAGAACACATTCATGAAAAGAAAGTGAAAGGGTGTATGCTACGATCAAAAGCGGAATATATAGAGGGTAACGAAAAGAATATTAAATATTTTGCTCATTTAGAAAAGAAACGATCAGAAAATAAAACTATAGTTCGTTTAAATGTAAATGTTACAAAGAAATATTACATGAGCAAAATGAATACTATAAAAAGCTGTATACAAACAAAGATGTTGAAAATAGTAATTACAATTTCTTCACAAATAATAAGGATCAGAATATATTATATGAAGACAATAAACAAGTATGCGAAGGTAACCTTTCTGAATATGAATGAAGCATTGCCTTAAAAGAAATTAAAAATAATAAAAGCCCGGGCTCAGACGGTCTGACTGTAGAATTTTTCAAAATGTTTTGGAATGATATAAAACGACACTATACATATTATTTTAACAATTCATTAGCAAACGGGTCACTAAGCGAATTGCAAAAACAAGGAATAATAGCATTAATACCTAAGAAAGACAGTGACTTATCAATATTAACAAATTGGAGACCCATATCATTACTTAACGTTGATTACAAAATAGCATCAAAGGCCATTGCAATTCGAATTAAAAAAGCCCTACCGACAATAATAGATTATTCACAAACTGGGTTTCTTAAGGGAAGATATATAGGAGAAAACATTAGAACTCTTTATGAAACAATAGAACAACTTAACGAAACTGATGTACCAGGTCTATTCTTCTTCGCAGACTTCGAAAAAGCATTTGATACTGTTGAACATACATACCTTTTAAAAGTAATGGAATATTTCAATTTTGGCACAGATATACTGAATTTGATAAAACTGTTTTACTCTGATGCAAAAGGTTGTGTAACAAATAATAAGTACTAATAATCAGATTTCTTTTCAATAAATAGAGGCGTAATCCAGGGTTGTCCGTTATTCCCGTATCTCTTTATTATGGCCATTGAAATATTATCAAAATCTATCATCAACGATGCAGATATAACTGGAGTCAAAATCGGTGATATAGAGCTAAACAATACAATGTTTGCTGATGTTATGACAAACGGTACGCCAAAATCATTTGAAAAGTTAATATACATAATAGATGAGTTCAGTAAGATTTCCGGCCTCAAACTTAACATAAAAAAATCTACAGTAATGAGAGTTGGTGCTTTAAAACATACAGATATCATATTCTGCCCTAACACAAATTTTACTTGGACCTCACACAGTGCAAAAACCTTAGGCATTACATTCCTGAACAATAGTAGTGCTACTCATGAACATAAAGTTTTACCAAAAATATTAGAATTTGAACAGTATCTTGACCGATTGAAACGCAGAAAGTTAAGCTTACTTGGAACAATTACGGTTATAAAGACGTTTGCCGTCCCAAAATTGATATATCCATTGACAGTTGTACATGTTCCACCAGAAAATATGATAAAACGAATTAGAACTAAGTTATTTCAATTTTTATGGGACAACAAGCCTGATAAAGTTAAACGAATTATAATAATTCAATCTTATGAAAAAGGTGGACTAAACATGCTAGACATAGATAGTTTTATAACTTCTGTAAGAGCTCATGGGTGAAAATAATATGCGATTCAACAAAATAGGGAAATGGAAAGCAATTTATGAAAAAATACTTGAAAGATATGGTGGCATTGTTATCTTTGAATGCAACTTGAAACCAGAAGACACAAAATACATAGGTGAACACAGCACGTTTTTAAATAATGTTTTGAAATCTTGGGCAAATATAAACTATTCCCCTCAAACAGTCACAGTATCTAAAGAAATTATTTGGAATAACTATAATATAAAACATTAAAACAAACCTATATTTCATAGGAACTGTATGATTATGGCATTAAGTACATTGAACATTTATACGATTATAGAATAAATAGTTTTTTAAGATTCGCTGATCTTGCAGAAATTTTCAATATAAGAAATGATGATTTTATGAAATATCAAAGTATATTAAATAGTATAAGTCCACTGTGGAAGGATATAGTTAAAACAGAACACATCAACGCGATACAACCTTCAGAATCATTTAAGTCAAAATTACAGAAAAGCAAATACGTTAATAAAATACTATAGACGATGCAAACAAACAAACAAATAGTAAAGATATAAAAGCTGAGCAAAAATGGATACATGAATTTCCGGATACTAACCTAAATTAGAAACAAATTTGCACGTTACATTTCAACTGTACTATTGATTCCGTATTGCGTAATTTCCAATAAAAATACTTAATGAGAATTATTAGAACAAATAAATTACGTTATCGCGGTAACTTAATTAATAGCAGTTTATGTGATTTTTGTTCTATATATGTTGAAAGTATAAAACATTTGTTTTGGGAATGTCCCCATGTACAACATTTGTGGTCACAGCTGCGGACATATTTAATTGAAAAAAGATATAACATATGTCGTAAATTTCCAAAGTATTTCTATAGGAATAAATGACAAAGCACAAAAAGTACACCAATTTAATTTTATAATCATATTAGCCAAATATTTCATTGTTAAATGTAAATATGAAAATAATGATATAGCTTTTGGTCAATTTCAAAATTATTTGAGACATAGGATATACATAGAGGAGATTATAGCAACAAAAAAAGACAAACGGGAACAACATATTATTAAATGGGGCAGGTTTCAGACATAGTTATAATTGTAAGCACTGTAGACAGGTGTCAATCACACAAACTACACAAATGTAACGAATATCAATCTAGTCTAGCACATATGAACACATAGGGACATAGTCCACTTTTCACTTTTTTGCTATCCTTCTATATTACTCCAACAACTTTCCTATTTCTATCTTTTCTCCCTTACTATTTTTCCTCTAAAAACCTTATTTTCGAATACATTGAGTACATGTGTTACTGTATGCGATCACGTAAGCCATACATTGTTAGTCAATATTGTATGTATAAATGTACATGTTGTATTTAAAAGTGAAATAAAAATATTTTAATGAAAAAAATAAAAAATATCAGGAACATTGAGACACTAGACAAAAAGTATAAAAGGAAGTGACGACCCAAGCGAGAAGCAACCATACTGAACAAATAAAGAAACTCTACAGTTTTCAAATTGCTAAAATTTGAGTTATGTGCATTAATGTGCATACTCCGTGTATGTTCTGAGACGGGCCTACTCCCACAACTAATGTAGAGAATATGAACTACACGTACGTACTATATTGGGCTGGGGATAGGAACACATATAAAACAGGTTTGTAACGTCTATTGGGGTCACGTGACAATTATTAAAAAATAACAATATTGTGGATTCGAATAAGAATATTATGTGTGATAGGGACACATCAATACATTGAAACTGTAATGACATGGGCACTGTCACTGATGGAAAATAATCAACACTGACATGCGATTGGCATGCGTCATTCGGATGTTGAGAAAGTTTTGTCACACGAGTTTAGGGTGTTCTTTGGACAATTATAGCAATGCTCAAGCGGCGTTTCGTGAACTCTGGAGACATTTGTCATTTGCTACGTAAAGGATAACCGTTTATGCTGACGGTGCGAGCATGTAGAAGGATGTATCATACATGACTTTGTAATCGTTCCCATTCTGTAACAACCGCAGTCGATATCGTGTATTTATTAAAGAAAAGACACTTACGTTATGCTGGTAGGCCAACAAGGTGTACAATCAAAGTTTCAAATTGATGTCGACGGTTGGTATAACCACGTACACACGTAGACACGTACGAAAATGCATTGGTTGGTGGAGTGCATTAAGATGATCTGACACATTCTGTTTCTGCTACATCAAGCACATTGGTATCGTTTTGGGGGAACTTTAAATATTATTTGATAGACGCGTACGTCAAAGACGCAAACACCCACATACGTTATATATGTGTCAGACACTTGTCATTTACTGGTGGAACAAATCCCACAACGTGCTATGTGTCGTTTGGTTGGGCTAATGCGTAGATAAATTCCAAGTTAATGAATTCGAAAAAACTGAAACTTGCAAGTGATTTGTTCGACCCCCATGGTATTTCGTATGTTTTTCATATGGTTATAGAGGGATGGTATATCAACAATAAAATATCCAATTGGAATAAAACACTGTTATACATTTGATAATATGCTAGTATAATTATGTATGTAGCGTAATTTAATTGTTCAGCATTATATAAATACTCAGTCAATATGGCATATTTGTTCAGCCGTAATGTGCGAGTGAGCCCATTTCGTACATGCCAACCAGTAGTTGACACATATATAACGGTGACATATTTGACTTGGTTCTGTACAGAGGCAGTAGCATATTTCAAGAGTTGACTTGCAATACTTGAGTGGTCTTTGCGTTGCATTACGTGACAGTGTTTTCGCGATCTATTTTATTATTTCAGAATATTTGTTTTTATATTGTCTCATTTACGATCTCATTACATTCGTTGAATTGTATATTCATTTGCAGGCTATGATTTGCACTTGTCGGGACCACACATAACGGACTTTACCAGTGACGTCCTTACAGCCGTCATGGAGTCTGCGGCCATCTCATTCTGGATTAATACACTAACCGAAGAGACACCCGGTGCGTATATCACCATAAATACTAACACAGGCGTCAGCATCGGCTTCAACGTGACAGAAACGATACTGGTATATATAGGGTGAGTCCCTTATCAGAGGTTTGGCCGATTACCCTGTTATGTATACAGTAGAATAGCATTATACCCATGGTAGATAACCGAGCATGCTTTATCAGCATTTAGGAACCGCATGTTCACTTATTACCTCCCTTGCTTGAATGAGATAAATTAATATGCATAAGCATCAAACGATGTTATTTCAGTTGATACCAGATATAGCTTGGTTCAATATGTCCCTCTATGGAACCTATCTGTCACAATGCAGATAATAATAATCAGTGTGACTTATATATCAGAATGAAATAGATTCACAATATTTTTTCCAGTATGTAATATTCCGGGAACACATTAGATTATAGTGCGGTAGGAGCATGAACTAATTAACCGTCTCATAACCTCCTTAATTTAAAGCATATATTTCGACTGCGTTGCAACCAATACTACATTCGGAAAGGAAAAGGGGCCAACGGCCATTGGCTTGACACATTCTCTGGGCTCATATTCCCGGGTTTGGATGGTCTGCACGCCAATTCCGACCCTTAGATATAAGATAACTAACTATAGACTATCTACTTTATTCATGGTTTTCAAAATGTATACCATTTATTTTACATAACGCGCCGTCGCCGGTCTTCATTTCTGGAGCAATGGTATTTATATTTTTATTGTGGAATTACTTCTTTCCTTTCTCAAACTATGCACAAATCGGTTGCTTAAACAATCTACAGCTATTGTTCATACATACAATTCGGTTCTGATAAAACAATGCCACATAGTATGTACTTGTATCATTATATTGTCAACGTGTGTGTTAATTGGCCTTCATAATAGATAATAAGTAATTAAATTACTTAATCGAAATGATGAATGTTCTCATTGTTTACATAACAGAAACATGACACAACTAACCAATTACTAATTGCATGTAACAACGCATGCACTTCGCGGTAGAATAGATGTGTATCGGGTTAATCATTAACATGTACAGTCCTAGTATTACCACTGTTACTGATTCAACTAGTCAGTCCTAATACATGAGCGATATAAGGCTATGTTCGTTACTTACTTCATTACTGCATATACATAATTGAGATGCATTACCCTAATTAAATGTATTATTTATGTTCGCAATTCGACTCTTTCAGATCACAGATGTACAACACAAAATTGCCGATTTTATTGAAACAGTGGACGCATGTGTCACTGGCATGGGACACAACAACACACCAGCTGAATGACTTCATGAACGGCGCGTTAGTTATTAATGAGAACAATGTCGTTCCCGTTAGTACACCGATAATCAACGAAGTCTCTGTTAGTTTCTCCTTATCTGGTGCAACAGGTATGCTATTTCGTTAATAATTGTTAACTACTGAACGTTCCTATTTAGCATATGCATTTATAACCAGAATAATTATGAACATCGTATTTCAGTCCTGTCGTTTGAGCCAATTAATTTAAGTTCGAAGTATACGAAACATCGCGTTTTCTCGGAAAACCCGGCGTGCCTATCGCGTGTTATGATTACTTGGGAGGATTAAGTTGAGGCATCACGGCTTGTTACCTTACACATTAAATACCAGTTGACGAATGTGCGCTACGCTGCCTTACAGGAATCATAGCCTGCAAATTAATATACAATTACTGTTTAGGGGCGGGTGCGGATTATATACAGTACTATAATTTTATATTGCCTGATGATATGTGAACATAGCCGCCAGACACACAGGTTGCATAAAGAACCAAGGTATATACATACATTAAATATACATAAAAGCATCAATAATGGAGAGAAAAAATAAGCTAACATTGTTTTACTCAATCTTATAACACATTAATGTGTATAGAAGGGAGTAAATACTTTTTTAGCTTATTTTTGTTACACGTATTGATGTTTTTTGTAAATTTAATGTATTTATAGACCATAATCCGTCACTTCAACCTGTGGCCCGACACACACCACATTCGACACACCGATGTTGTGTATTGAGGGAGCAACTGCTGATTAGATTCAGCCGCTGATTTTTCAGCTCATAGTTGGTTTAATATCGTCGGTGTTAATATGTGGGTGTTTGATCAATAATATTTGTAGTTTTTCATACACGGTGAAATGTTTGAATAGTAAATTGAATCTGTTGATGTAGCTGGGTGTCAGACATCACCATTGTGAGTGTGTTCATAAATGTTTTATTAATATGTCTTATTGATTTGAAAATATAATGGATTGATGGTGAACATGTTAACATTTTAACTGGTAGATTATATATTAATTAAGTTAGATCGGAAGATGTTCGGGTGTGCGAAGCCATGTACACTTCCATGTGTTTTCAAATTGATTTACATAGTACAACAACAATGGCGCATCCATGAGCTCGCGTGAGCTGTCTGACATGTGGCACAGATATTTCTGGTATTGAGTGTCATATCTGTCAAAATACAAACAATGGCGAACTTTATTAGTATACTTGTTTCTGATAATTATCAAAATACATGTAAAGTGTCCGAAGCTTACAGTATATTTTTGTCTGTAAATATTCTGTTCTGATTTTGGGATTTTCCTTCTTCTCTACACATGAAATATGGGATTTGACCCTGCTAACCGACCTAAAATGACTTAGCCGATAATAAGCCATTAAACATCATTATATAAATAAATAATACTTATTTGTCATATTGTGGAGCTCACCTAGTTTCAGTACTTTCAGTACTTTGATTTGAAGGGTAATACAACAAGTGTAAAGGTTAGAGAATACCAAATAGCGGGAAATCGCCCAGGGGGGTATGCAGAAGTAGTCTGGTATAAAAAATAGTGCGGGCGTTTTGAGGTCACAGACCTAGTTTGCTTGTAAATCTTGATCTATTACTACCCAGTTTTACTTGGAGTGCTTTTAACACCCGTTTTCAGCATAGTTGTAGCATTTAAAAGAAAAAACTGAACCTGTTGTGTCATGTGATGTAAAAAGAGCTTACGTGTCCAAAAATTGTAAACAATATAGGGGGGTATGACGAGGTTGGATTTTTCTTTCTTAGGAATAAGTGAACCTAATGTTTAATTAATGCAGAACCAGTACAGTCTGGCTGCAAGTCATGTACAAGTAGGTCCCACAGCATCACTCCGAATAGTGAAAGTAGGAGAAACGGACCCTATTGGATGGGATTAAGGTTAAAATTATGTAGTAAAACTATTTGGTGTGTTCTAACCTAAATAGTTAAGCAAAGCAACTACAACTAACAACTATTGCAATGTTATTGCAACTAAACCAGTCAAAACTCATCGAATATCTGTGGCTATTGTTGCTTTGATATGGTTTATGTCCTCTTTCATGGATCCCATCATATCAGCTAAATGCTGTATCATGATCTCCACCTATGGTTTGAGAGGAACAGGGAATGGGGTAGGATTAGGTAATGTCCCTGATGAAACATCTGAGAATGGCGAATCGGAGCTGGACGTTTCAGTGTCCAATTCGTCATGAGAATGGGGCCGCCAGACCGACTTTCCAACACAGGAAATGTCACCTTTCCAGTGTCCGTCAAATTTTCCCAGAAATATTTGTTCTTTCTGGGCAGCCCTTTCGACGCCAATAAAGCTGATGTCAAAGTGTGGCGTTTGCGCAGTCGGATTAGTTTCTGCGCCCTCGACAAACCAATGTGGGACAATACTTGTAGTTATTCCACCGTGGCGGTTTGCAAATTAATGCATTCAGCAGCATTGTCTGCCATGACTTGTGCTTGCTCAATACACAGATATATTTTGTACACAAAATCGTACACTCACAAATAATATCTGATATTTACAGCAAGGTGTGAACATAAGTAAATTGCTAATCGCTTCAGACCGACTTACAACCTCTTTTCGACAAAAGTTGCACAACTATGGCAATAAATCAAAACTATGCCTGCAATTTGCAAAATAAATACTGCAATAATTATTATAGAAAGCAGCTATCCTTGCCTGATAATGCCAGGTATCATAAAGGTCATGTAGATAACTTGTATTCCTGTAGAATAATATTCTGCAGAAAAATTGCAAGAACTTTATCAACCGTGCAGGATTCGTATAGACGACGCCAATTTTGCAATGTTATTGCAAGCAACTAAACCAGACTAAACTCACCGAATATATGTCGCCACTGTCAGTGAGGATACGTCTGTATAGGTTGGAGGTCTGGAGCGAAGAGAGCGCAGGATACCTGAAAACGTGGGAAGACTTGGCAGAAATCAGGAAACAACGGGATTATGATGGAGGACTGATGCTGTTGTGTTACTAGGTGGTTGATTGGTAACAGCTAAGGCATGTGAGCCAATCAAAGGCAGTGTTACAGAATGGGTAATAATGTACGGAAGAGTATGGCCTTTAAACACGCAAAGGGAACTTAACATGTCAGTAAAGGGATTACAACACAACTAACGTGATTCGACCGGATTAGCGGGTGCACCAACAACGACTGGTGGGACGAACTACAGAAAGAAAGAAGCCATAAATAAACTAAAATACAATACATTAAGGATTTGATAGACAATGCACATGTGTCTTACTTAAAAGTAGTATTATCATATCAAGAACCGGTTAATCTTCTCATTACAATATAAATAATACAAATATAGCAATAAATAAAAAAGTAGTAGCGAGAGAACTTTGGAGTAGGTTTTGCCGTGATTGGCTGGTGAACAATGTTCCCAGTGTCTCGCTCGGATTTAAAGGCACACCAGGTAAACATAATCGAGTAATACCTTATATAAGGAGTTATCCACCTCTATATTTATGTCACTGTTTGAGCGGACATTATAATACGACGTATAAGTCGCCGGCAAGTGTATAATGTTGGCGAATGCTTCCAGTAAGACCTGACCAGGAACGGCCGTTGACGGTTGATAGTTGATACACCATTTATGTTTGTTATAAGTATTGAGTTAAATGAAAGAGGAAAGCGTTGTTGAAATGGTGCTGTATATGATGTCAGTGTTGGTCTTGCCATCTTTTTGGGGGGTTAATATCTCTCAAATTACAGTGACTGTCACTGTTCGACTTTCTTCATTTAATCTGCTTGTAATATGTCTGTGTGTTTGCTAGTGATTTCGCTGCATCAAAGCTTATTCATATATCTCGGACTACGAAACTACATGTATAACAAACAACCATATATATTTAGTGGAGGGCGTGTGATTGCAACCACACAATAAACGAGACCATGTTTCCTAATCCTAAGTCCTAATATGTGTTGTTTCCAAATATGCTTGTTGCACAGATCTGTCTTCTAGCTTTACGGTAATACTCAGATAATTAAGGGTCAAAGGTTAACTTATATAATGGAGTTACCTTTAGTTACCAATGTTATTGTTGTACATATTAATTCCTAACCCATAGTAGTTATGGTCATTAAATATTGCATGCACATCTGAAGATGAAGTGTGGATGCGATTTAATACATGTGGTCTGATTGACCTCCTTATAAGTTCACCAGACATGTTGTTAAATGTCTGTTTCGAAATGAAGTAAGCTATTCGGTGCTTGTTCAGTTTGTTCAGTTTATACCGTGACATACAAATGTCACAGGATGAGAAATAGCCGCACTAGCCCGGAAACGAATCGTTTGGTTACCTTACCATCGCTCTAGCCGACTGAGCTAACCTGGCACGAACATTTCTCTTCTTCCCATCGCGAGCTACCTATATACCGTGAAATACTCCACCGACACATTTTATGGGACAGAGATGTTGATCTCAGAGCATATATTATTCACGGGTCTCACGTCAGGGGCCAAATGTCACAGGGCCTGAAATCGAGTTAGCTAGCCGAGCATGCAGACACGTCGTCTGCTCATTATAGGTTGCATACATCCCGTTATATATATCATTCGCTTTTTACTAATTCCTTCCATTGACCATGATTACATTGTTTTTCCCTTTCTCAACTAATTCATTATATAATGCGTATCTGTTGTTATTCCCACAGGGCTTTACTTAGTTACGATCGTACATGCATTTGTAGCATTTTACGGCATGCAACGTATAGGTGGTCGGCCACGGAATGGGTAAGGGGCAAATCTGTATCATGTTTATTAGGTGGTTACAGTTCCCGCATCCTGATTGGCATTTTTCATATTCTGAGTTGTTAATTCTTTACAGACGCGCGGCATAGCTCGCGACGGGTAGGTTCAACTAAATTGAATGTATTTACTGAATTTCTCCTCAGTAGTGCGAGGTATGAGGACGCAAATATAATTTGTATAACTTTTCAACGCTATCGGCGTGTTACCTAAATTAAATCAAATCAATGGATACGTAAATATCATGCCACTAAATATTCAAATAATTATGATTTGACTGTGTAGATAATTAAATTGGGACTGCAATGTGTGATAATTCCAATCTCACTTTGTTCAAATTGGATGGGTTGTGCATGTATTGTAAAGGGTTCGAGTTGGTTCAAGGAAA
>CM055271.1:35109512-35170329 GCA_029237695.1 Conchocele bisecta
GAGTTGGTTCAAGGAAACTATATATCTAGCATAACTTTGATTCCACCTTACGTAGCATTCATTGTTATAAGTGATGTAATTATACCCCCGGCATCAGAATGACGTCGAGCGGTATATAGTTTTCGTAAGTTCGTCCGTCCGTCCTTCCGTCCGTCTGTCCGCGTTGAAGTTTTTGGGTACCTATTATCTCTGCAACAGTAAGTCGGATTGACTTCACACTTCATATACTTCATTATCATAATCCATATGTTCATTCCACACCACATCCATGCGGCCTTCATGTCCATGGTCAAGGTCAAATCACTTAGGAACTTGCGTTAAATTTGTCGGGTACCCATTATCTCTGCCACGGTAAGTCGGACTGACTTCAAGCTTCATATACTTCATGATCATCATCCATGTTTTGATTCCATACCACACCCATGCGGCCTTCATGTCCATGGTCACGCATCGGCAATTCGCATCGGTAAGATTTGCGTTAAAGTTGTCGGGTACCCATTTTCTGTGCCACAGTAAGTCGGATTAACTTCAAACTTCATATTGTTCCTTATCATCATCCATAGTTTCATTCCATACCACACCAATGCGGCCGTCATGTCCAAGGGCAAGGTCAAATTACTTAGAACTTTGCGTTACGTTTGTTTTTAATATGTGCGTTAAAACAATTATTTGTCGGTCCAGGCGGCGGTCGGGGGTATACGTCATTCCCTGATCACTTCTCGAGTTACTCCAGATTACCAATACGTCTAACATTGTTTAACAAAACGGATAGCTAACAGATACCTGGCTATAGTTCAGATTATGCAGGTGATTGGCTCATATGGTCGCAGACACATCACCATTTTAGGATATCGTACTTTTGCCAGTATTGTGACGTCACAAAATATATTATGACGCCGTGATGACATCATTGTATTCGTTTAATGGCACTCAGATTGGTTTACAAGTAGTCAACTGGTGTTTTCAATTGTCGTCTGTTGTGTTTGTGCGAAGAAAATGTAAGAATGTATTGGAAGAAATATCTCATACACTTGTAACTACTATAGCCACATTGTGCAAAAGTAGTCCGGTATAAAAAAATAGTGCGGGTGTTTTGAGGTCACAGACACCGTTTGCTTGCAAATCTTGATCCATTACTACCCAGTTTCACTTGAGGAACATTTTGGGGTGCCTTTAACACCAGTTTTCAACATATTTGTAGCATTTAAAAGAAAACACTGAACCTGTTGGTCACTTGATGTACACGGAGTTTCCGTGGCCAACAAATGTACACAATATTGGAGGATATGACAAGGTTGGATTTTTCTTTCTTAGGAGTAAGTGAACCTATTGTTTAGTTCATGCAGAACCAGTACAGACTGGCTGCAGGTCATGTACAAGTGGGTCCCACAACATCCATACGAATAGTGAAAGTAGGAGAGACTGGCCTTATTGGATGGCATTCGGTTAAATTATATAGTAAAACTATTTGGTGGTGTCTAACCTATAAGGTGTGCCTAGGCCCTATGTGAGATATGTTTTTTTGTAGAATTTGAAGTTGGAAGTTTATGTTTCTTGTAGCTATGTCTCTGGGAACATAATTTAAAGTTACTGCGACAAGAGTAATCGAGCGGACTCCGCGATGCAACACATTTGTTCTTTTTGTATCGCAGACGGACAGTTATCGGCTTCAAAATCTTCTAAAATCTTGATTTCTCAGCTTTATTTAGTCAAATATAATAAACCAGTGTATGCAAATTACCTGTAGGTGATTGGGCTTGGAATGTGACAGTAATATACACCAAAACAGTCATTATAGTGTGTTTTTCTCTTTTTTTTTCATTGATATTGGCTTCCTGATGGACAATTAAGAAGTTCGGGAAAGTGGCGCGACATCGCGACGCTGTTCCAAAATTTAAAGCCAAAATTAGGCGTAAGTGTATTGTTTTTTCGCATATCGGTATAGTACCAATACACTAGTACTCAAAAAACATTGTTTTTCCTTTCCTCCTGCGTCATAAAGCAAATTTCTTGACTGACCGTTCCAAGCCAGTACCCTTTTGTCTGTCGACCATTCCAGAGTGGCATACATGTTGGTATAGTTTCAGTGATGAGTCTTTATATGTAGAAAGGTTAGCTATAACACTATTTAGGGTAATGTTATGTGATTTTATGGAGATTTGTGCTTTTAATTCATCATCTATTAAAATTCCCCATAGTTCTGTAGTAGCTCAATTTAAGGCAGAATGTGGACAGTCACATGGTGGAGTTACATAGCTGCTGTGTGACAACCATTTGAGATATTTGCTCCAAACTTGGTACTGTATCCAGGAATAGAAGCTAGTTTTGAATAGTGAATATTGTAGAATGAGTTGTAGTGGGACCGGTACACTTATAGGTTAGAAGACACCAAATGGTGCGAAACCGCCCAGGGTGTATGCAAAAGTAGTCCGGTATAAAAAAAATAGTGCGGGTGTTTTGAGGTCACAGACACCGTTTGCTTGCAAATCTTGATCCATTACTACCCAGTTTCACTTGAGGAACATTTTGGGTGCCTTTAACACCAGTTTTCAACATATTTGTAGCATTTAAAAGAAAACACTGAACCTGTTGGTCACTTGATGTACACGGAGTTTCCGTGGCCAACAAATGTACACAATATTGGAGGATATGACAAGGTTGGATTTTTCTTTCTTAGGAGTAAGTGAACCTATTGTTTAGTTCATGCAGAACCAGTACAGACTGGCTGCAGGTCATGTACAAGTGGGTCACACAACATCCATACGAATAGTGAAAGTAGGAGAGACTGGCCTTATTGGATGGCATTCGGTTAAATTATATAGTAAAACTATTTGGTGGTGTCTAACCATAAAGGAACCGTAAAATATACGTATGCTGGACATTCTGGAAAGAAAAGAGCAGAAAGAACCCTTGAGCAGAACAAAAATGAATAAATAGAGAATAGTAGGTCAGTGCCGTGAATGGGAAAACATATCTGGCAAGGCTCAGGAAACGGGATGGGCGAGGCTCTGACGAGCACATCCCGTTTCCGTGCCGCGCCAGATATTTTTTCCCATTCACGGCACTAACCTACTATTCTATTTATCCCGTCAACACCTTCAAATGGCTGTAAAATGCAAAAATTGTATTGACTGGATATCAAAAATGTTTCACGGCACCGTGTTTCACGGCACATGTGCTGAACTATTATTTTATAATGTACACTGTTATGTCGATATTTTAGATTTTGTGATTTATATTGCTACATCGTTTGAACCAAGATCTGTTTTCATCTATAAACCACATATAACACAACTGGGGTTGGTTCCATTTTTATTCTATAAGCCATATGGACGCCATCTTGAAATACAATATATATTTCGAGGTCAAAGTCATTATGTGTGGTTGTTTTTCAGCGGACAAGAAATATTGGCAGAATGAGTTCAATTCATTTTGAGATACCAGCCATTTTTGTTTTCAAAATGGCCGCCATTTCCTAATTGGAAATCTAGTATTTTCCTTCTGGTTATACTCGTATTTCTTTGAACACAGTCTGCTGAGATTATTGCTAACTGGTTTTGTGATACTAGTAATCGTTATCTTCAAAATGGCCACCGAAACTAAGTGTGTTATGTACATCGCCACATCAAAGATTTGTTACACAGTAGATTGTGATTGGAACATGTGTGTGTGCTTGAAAACTTATCCATATACAACAAATAACGAAACTGAAGTTGGTTCCATTTTTTAAGAGATGCATAGCGGTAATTTTGAATTTCAAAATGGCCGCCAATGACATTAATTTATATTTAACTTCAACGTTTTATGTGGTATTATTTTATTATTAGTTATTATGGATAAGAAATATTGGCATATTATGACGGCCATATTATTTTTTAAATGGCCGCCATTTAAACTTGACAATCTAATATGTATTACATGTTTAATGTAGTGGTGATATTATGTATGTTTATTTTGCTTATACTCGTAATACAATGAACACAAACTGTTGAGATTATTGATAGCTAGCACTGTGGTACCAGAAACCATTATCTTCAAAATGGCCGCTGGAAATAAGTGTCACATACATTACCACTTCAAGGATTTACATCTGTTACGTATTGTTGTAGTTTACGCATTTACATGTACACGTATCATGTATCTCGTATCACGTATTGTTGTGGCTTATAGTTATGTGTTTATAAATGATATCTTGGTCAGCACATGTGTTTTCCTTTAAAATGAGAAGCTGAACATATGGCAAATCATCCATTGTATCCAATAAATTGTATATTATCGTATTTTATATTGCATTGCAAAGGTAAATACTCATATTCTCCATTGCTTCATGATAAAGTGCCTGTTACGGCGATATGATGCACCATCTGCAGTCTGTAAGATCTGGCATTGCGCTAGAAGACTGCAACTGGTCTCAATAGTGTGTTGTCTTATTGGAATCCAACTTGGTCGTCAATGTCTGGCTCTTTCAGTTTTAAAGATACTATGCTTTTGTGACAGCGTTTCCTGCTCTGTTGATGACTGGATCTGATCTTGTCACAAATCGAGACACGTATTGAAATACCTGTTCACATGTGGTCAGTAAACTGGATAGAAGCCGCTGTCACATCAATAACTGTGCAGGTGACCATTCCGGTTATCCTTTTCATTCCATGTGGAAATGTTTGTAGCAACAGTTTTGTCATGGGTGGCCTGGTACATAGTGTGATATCAGAGTTTCCTTGACATTTCAGTTTCTATCTTCAATTGAACATCTTCCCACCATTTTACCAGAACATAATTATTATAGCTTGCGCTCGTCTAGGACATGTCTGAATGCCGATATGGCCATTGTGCAAGGCTTGCAACATTTTGGACTCGGGAGGAGTCAGAATTAAGTGTTTAGATACTTTAAATTTATCTTTGTAATCCCATAGCGCCACTATTTGCAGCAGACATTGCGTTCTGAAATTGAGTTCTCCCTTTAGACTCGTTTTTCTAGCAGATTCAATTGTGCATCTTACTCAGTCAAGTTTGCAATTTCTTGCAACTCGTGATCACTGGCAGGTAAGTTCGCGAATACTACATGTACATGTGAATTCATACCCATACAAGATGGAATATCTAATCCGTTTATTTAACCAGGGAAGCTGATTATCGTGCGAGTTTGTTTAGCGGTAGGGCCGAATCACGAGAGCATTATTACAAGATAATCAGCTCACCTGATTAAATATACGTTTTCTTACATTTTATACTTTATAAAAACAAAGCGAATCAAGAGTAACATATGGCCTAGAGTTTTGCGAATTAATTTATGGAGGCGGGTCGTAATGAAGGCGACTGTCTCGCGATTCAGGGGGTGTCTCTGAGTACGGCATTTGACTGGCCGAAGGTAACACGTCATTTCGACGTTACTGACGTCATTTCTCCATATATGGTAAGCACGAGAGTGGTGTAAGCTACCGATGCCGAGTGGTGTAATTCACCGTTGTATTTCTATGAACTACTGGCTGAAATGTAAGAAATATCGGCTGCTGACTCATGTGATAGCGTATCAGTAACTAGTATGCTTTTGTCAGAAACGTGTTTCATTGATAGGCCATATTGCTTCAGCAGCAGTAAAATATCATATAATATGTGACGACATGAATAGAGTATATGGATATGAGAGGCAAGTGATCTTACTCCACTTGAACAGTTCGTACACATAACGAGAATCAATGACATGGAAGCCTTAGCCATTGGCTTGGTGAAGTTTCAGCCATTGTCTTGGCTTTGTGGCAGACCATACTGCAGTGTATCTGGCTTTGTCAAGTCATACTATGACGATTTCAACAAGTGAAACGCCATTTGGACCATCAAGGCACTGATCACTTTTATATTGATACAGGAGTTGTGCTCTCTTAAGACCATATTATACTCGTAATAATGATAATCACCATAGGAACAATACTGCCATTTCAACGTGGTAATGTTCCTACAGTTTCCTGCATGCAATTCGTATATTATATATAGTGTATTTAACCTCTCCAACAGTGTCATGGCAATTAATCTAACATTTTACACACGTCGTCTACACATACTGAACATGTGCACATTTTAATGCCGAAAAGTCAATTAATCGCACACATACTGCCGTTTCGACAGTTCTACACTTTCCTGCATACAGGGTATATATTTTATGTAAGCAACTCGTTCAACCGCATTTTGAGTGTGATTGTGCCAGCACTGTCTTTCACGAACACCAACAAGATGGATACTGTAATGCAGATGGTGATGGAACTGATTGAAAGCACAGTATCCATAAGTAAGAACATTCCTGCAAACACACAAGGGCAAATTTTAAATCTACCATGTTTGTCATAAAACAGTGACTTGAAATTGACTTTAGTCATATATAATTTATTTTCAATAATGATCATAGTCTGGGGAAAAATCAGTCCAAATGGTTTGTGCATGATTATATCAGAAGTATATGATTTTCATGGCAGCCATTTTGAAAATTAGAATACAATCGGAATAACTCATGTTTTCTTTGATGATACAAAGAACGTGTGTTCCAAGAACGTAGAAAAACAGTCAACACAACGTAACTATAAATACGCTTTACTAAAGACAGTACGTAGTGAAGACATACGAAATATTATTTACATAGAGGCCATTTTGAAAACAAAAAAAGTGGAACCAAACCTAGTTTTATTATTTGAAGTATGCAGATGGCATAGCCGCAACATATATCTTCATTATAAATGTAGATATGAATATGACAATATATTGTATACGATTTCAGTGCGGCCATTTTAAATATAAGATGGCCACCATGGGGGTTGTTAAAAATGAAAATAACACTGATATTGTTGTTTGCGGTCAAAAGATAATTATCACCAAGAAACGAATAAATATTCTACCTATATTAGAAGTGTATAATGAATATATCATTTCAGGGCGGCCATTTTGAAATACAAGATGGCGGCCAAAGGATTTGTTGAAAAAATTTGAACCAACCCCAATGTTGTTATTCGTGCTGTAAAAAAACATTGGTTACAAGAATGTAGCCAAACAACTACATAACATACGTATACACTATTAACACTGATAATGTGTGGTCCCGCGATCCCCAGATTTTAATCCATGTGGCTTCTAATGATGATTGCTGGAACGTGTGTACGGTACAAACCAAAGATTGTATCCAAACTGACGAGGTACATTAGACAGAAGGTGCAAAACCTTTCAAAGATCAGGGTTTCCAGAGTAATGGCAAATTTTGCAAAGTGGCACAAAATAGACGTCACATCAAGACATCGCGCTGTAGACAAAGCTGAAAAAACTGCTGACGTCATAATTTAGCATAGACGCATGGTAGGTATAGCAATATGTTAAATATAAGGTCATTATATAAAATGTACATTGTGTCTCTGATAAGTTGAAACAAAATATTGATAATGCATTCTGCGCATCGGCTAATTCGCAATTCACGTCAAATTTAGCCATGCGTACGTCATAATAAACTATGTGGATTTAAAAATAAACAAGCTGATTAATTGCTACACAGTGGCACAATTTTATCACATTCTGATAGTTTGGTAAAAAGTTATTCCGAATATAGTCAAAATGTGTAAAATCCTCAGACCCTGCTAATGGAATAGCTGTCTTATTTACTAAATTAACTGTTAAACAAAGTCGCTAACCTGTCATGATGTCACGGGATAGTTCTGCTTCAAGTTTAATACCAATTTTTCTATGCTGATCCAGTATGCTGCTCGCCATTTTGTTTACACTACCAGATGCGTGGCATTAGCCGACATAAATGTGACTTTGCAAACACGCATGTGATGTCATACATTAAACAATTTACGTCACTTATTGACGTCAGAACGTTATGACATTTTACCAGCACAAACATCTTTGAACTGCGTTGAATATTCCGGAAAGTTTGATTGAATATGGAGATGGTAATGCCATATAAATGTTTTTGAAAAGTCTTATGTGCGCAGAATTAGCCGACACCATTGTACATGAGTAAAGTATAAGGGATTATAATTGATACCCTTTTCGTGGAACACCCTGTATTACATTGTAAAATGTGTTGTAGATCAGGTAGATTGTCATGAAGTGTGTTTTCTTTCATTCAGGGCTTTGTCCATGCAATTAAACAATATGTTTCGTTTCCAATATTTGATAAGATAATGTGTGATTGTTTCCCCAACGTTTATACCTACATATAAATTACTAAAACTTCAAATATCTGCAAATAGTTTAAATAATTTATTTTATGTGTGAGTCAACATGAATTTAAATTAATAAATAAGTTAATATAAATATAGTATAAGTAACGGTAGTCATCTTTGTAATATGATCGTGTAGTTATCCATACGATTATTTATCTTGCAGACTATTAGTTGACAAAGTTTCTATTCCATCAGTTACCCCACCTTTATCAGCTTAAATAATGATTGTTGTGTTTTCACTTCACGTTGCTATTACTTTTCATATTTGGTTATATTATATCCAATTTGAAATGTTGGGCATTCACGTGTTAAGTTATACATTATAATTTCATTATCGTATCTAATGGTTATTACCAATTGCATACAGTATAATACAAGTATATGCAACTATAAACCAGATGGCCGTGGCCCGTATGTCGAGCCCACCGTGACTTCGATAGTATACCGAACAACTCTAACCAAACTTTAACCGTGAGCGGGTGCGACAAAAACGTTATATGTGTTTCGATGAAGCCAACGTTTCTAAATATATACATTTTTGGCGGCCAACTTCAACGTTGGTGACCGTCTTTATTTTGTTGCACATGCACGTATTCATGTATTCCGGTAAATGTGTGGTACAATTTAATAAAAGCAAAATGCTACCTGAGTTCCGCAAGTGTTATCCAGCAGACACCTTGAACATGCTATTATATACACATTTCAAAACCTAGATGTATTACTGGCCGTGGCTTATTGTTTATTTTACAGCGTATGGACCGACAACGCTTCATGAGAATCTATTGACAGAACATAATATTTTCTTTCCAAGAAAATCAATGGAGTCAACGGTCAACTTGTGACGCCGTCTACCTGTGATGGTAAGTAATATATGTACATTGTTCCAACTGAGAAAGCCAATATAACAAAATACAAGCATGATAGATACCAGAACATGTATTTCTAAAACATTTATAAACGTCATCGTAGAGTATCGTATTAGCATATGCATGCGGCGTACCCGTTTTGTAAATACATACTGGCATCACTGGTTACTACGCCTGGATTGAGTACTTAACGATAGAAGTACTTTAAATAATAATTATTTGTCAAATAATTTGTCACCAGTATCAATCAACTTACATATAATTTGATGATGATTACATCCAAATATATAACTATTATTGGAATTGAAAGTATACTGAACTATTATGATATGAGTCCTACTTAGAATACAAAAAAATATAATATATAAAAGTGGCAATGAACACATTGCAGGCTTGAAAAAGCAATAACTCAGAAATACTGATGGAGGAGGTACCCCGCAAACATCTTAACACAAATTTCGACTTTGAGAACATCTGCCGCATGGGTGGGCTACGAGGGTGTGTCAATAAGTAGTGTCACATGATACTTTAAAAGTATGTCTAAAACTACATGTATCGTTCTATAGTCCGTGTAGTTTTTGTCCAACGAATATGCTAGATATGGTAGAACGTCATAATCCCGCACACGCAGCAATGACGTCACGATTCGCGCGTGGTGGCTCTTTACTTCATGTCATTTTGTAAAATTATAGATCCCACATCCAGTTATTTTATGCTCTTTCTGGAGAATTTATACTTTAAGGCTTGGAATACAAAATGTTTAGTGGTACGCTTTTTTTATTGTTTTACCATTTTACGAATGTACTATAATTACACAATCGGGATCGTACGGAAATCGTGTTACAGCACGGCATAACAATGCTTTCCATGTGATAAACCACGGTATTAAGTATATCATAGTATCATCGTGATATCGTAGTATCGTCATCGTGCTATCATTATACAGGTAGTACATGTATCCTATTATAGTCATCGTGCAATCGTTATATCACCTTCTGAATCGACATGGACTCGTGTCTAACGCGATATTACATGTAAAATAAAATTCAGGTTTTCATCCCCGTCCGTGTAAGCTATAAATAAAGGTTTTGTAAAGTAATGTCACTGTATCCCTAAAATATGTACTAAATGTCGTCTTTGATGCGCTATATATCATCAAAATCTTTCCGTTTGATGTGAATATTTTAAAGAATGTCTACCGTAAAAATGACGTCACATTACGTCATGGAGGAAATCGTTCTGAAACGTTCGGAAATCACATGAGCTTATATCCAATGCATAGATGTTTATGCTTCCGGGCTTTAGTGTATGCCTGCTTTGTATCTGGTATTTCCTCTCTGTCCGTAACATATATCCTAAGAGATGATATGTGTTTCTTACATTCTGAAAACGTATGTATATCTAAAATAAAAGTGCCCCCACGCGCACCCATTAAGAAAATCGATTCGAATTCTAGCAAGTATTGTATTACAGCATAAGCAATGGATGGCGGCGTACATTGCTTGTCGACGTCATCTTCCCTTGCAAACAATGTGCATGCACATGTCAATCCGGAAGGCGATATCTCGATAGAACGATGACAATAGTACAATACAATGATACCGATACTACGATATTAGATATAGAGGATCTCAAACGAGTTTCCATTTGCTATGAACTTTATGAAAAGAGTCACGTACAATGTATGCACCAAGCCTCTGGCGAGGTGCATAACATTGCGGACGAGCTTCATACATCTCATATCAAAGGGAAACGGGTTCGAGATTCTATTTATCAGATGACTTCAGCCTCCAAAGAGCAGAAAAATTGGAGATAGCCAATAAGTTTCAGTGAGCAGACGTCATTGACTATTTTCGCGTATGTTTGAAAATCTCCACAGAAAAAAGTAGTTTTAATCCAGTAATACTAGTATTATAAATGTGCCATATACCAGGTTCCTGTTCTTTGTAAACACTTCATACGACCTTTCGGGAGCTCATTCTGACACTTGCAGTACTTTTAATAAGTCATGGACGCTTCCAATGACGTTTAAAACATGATGACGTCAATGTCAAAAGATTGCTTTGTCGCGTCATTTGGAACGTCTCTATTTTATTCATTTCACATAACGTTGGCTGATAATACGAATACGTAATTAGAGTGTGGCGGCCAGTCAATCAAATGCGCTCCAGATGTTATTACACGTGTGTCATAACACATTTATGAAATTGGTTAAAACACGCATAACACGTATTTCATGTGATAAACTAAGATATTGTATCGTAGTGTCGTGTTATCGCGTGATCGTTATCTTGTTATAGTACTATATGTATCATCATCGTGGTATCGCCATTGTAATATCGCTCTACAGTAGCATCGTCATTGCGTTATAATAGAAATATCACCATCGTAGTATCGTGGTATAATCATTGTAGTGTCATAGTGTCATGCTCTCGTGCTCTCGTTGTTTTGACCCGATAGCGATATTACGATGGTCTTAATGGAACATGGCCATATTAACTATAAGCAGCTTACTTACTCGGTATGCATTCTAGGACTCGTGCGCGTGCGGACAGGAATGTATTACATATGCTAAATCAAACGTTGGCTCTTGCAGCGCTGGAGAGTGACATTGTCATCTGGGGGTTTATTGAAAATTCAGGTACATGTATCTCATTAACGACGATTCTCATGTACCACTCAACCATGAAGTCTTAATAGAACAGTGATTTCTACCCAGTACTGCAAGAGCAAAAGAGGGTGAATATCTGTAATTGTATATTTTGTATTTGTATCTGACTATTACATGTATATTATGTACGGTTTGTGGGGGGATGGCCCCGACCCACAACAAACCTATTACGGGGAAAATAAATATTTCAAACCTAAAAAAAAAAAAAAAAAAAATAAAAAAAAAAAAAAAAAAAAAATGGAGTCCAGGGGAGTTTGAACATGGTTCGCCCAGACCGAGCGGCTCCCAATGTATTTTATGCCAAGAACTATGGCGTAGATTACCCACACACTACGAATACTTACAGACTGACGTGGATCTGTCAGAGCCACAATCTGCGCCACCAGCATACAGTCTCCAAGACGACAGTGGCGTCCCACCAAAGATGTGAAATGCCGCGACAATATTTCAAACTACGTACACAGCCAAATGTGCCACATATGCAATTCATATGGAAACATACATAATAATTATGTTCCTATATATGGCATATGAAACATATATGAATTTCATATGAATTTCATATTCGGCACAATTTGTAGTGTATATACCAGTGTATATACCAATAAACAAGTACGTTATTGTACATTGTAGACTGATACGTGTATATTCATTTCAATAGACGATGCGTGTATGCTTTAATAATGGTAGAGTATAATTATGAATGAATAATATTGATACGCACCGGCATATCTGGGCATAGGTGACTTACCTCTCGTTGACCTTCAGCGCAGTGTATGTGACGTCTGATTCAAAATCATTCATAAATCATAAAGTGTATCATTCCTGTTGGAATGACAGACCGTGAACTAGCAATATGCATGGAGACCTTGCAATTCATATTCAAACCACAACACGCGTACCGATAATCACAGCCGTCTTCGGGTCGAATAGGAATTTCCATCCACAATTTGTCACTTGATTGTGTAAATAGTATCATGTAGCATGTTGTTAAATACAATGTTTTGCCAGGTATAGCTATCCGACGATCCCTGGAATTGCGTCTGTAACTGATAATATGATCATTTTCTCACATAGTAAAATCGCATGACATTTCCGCCGCCATCTTGAGAGTTGCATGACTGAATAGTTGGTGTAAGAAATAGTTTATTTCACCGCAAGCGATTGAAATAGCATTCACAAACGCACTGGGGGTGCATATCTATCCCCATGCCACGTATTTTAACTCGTATTTGTCATTGTGGAAGTTTTGTCTACGAATTGTCCGCCATTTTCAACATAGGATACTCTGCTATTGGAATCGGACGGGACCTTGGCCGTTTTGCAAGTGGTAGTGCGCACGAATATCCGGATTTAAACACCAAGCTGACCCGATACACATGACGAAATGGCACCGCAACCGGCGTAGTAATATTTTCTGCAAACAGTCTCAGCCGCCACCAGTCCCAGTAAGCATCAAATCGCGCATCGTTTCGGCTTTCGTCAGTATTAAAGCATGAGTTGCGGTGTCTGGTGTGAATAATTGTTTGTATGCCCCCGGTCTCGGTAGAGCCGGAGGTATATAGTGTTTAGACTGTATGGATGTCATGTGTCCGTTCGTCCGTGTGTCCGGCACATTAAGAAGTTCGCCGGAGTTTCTCATTTCTGTCATAACTTCTATACGCCTTGAAGAATTACTTAAATATTTTAACACAGTATACACAAAGTCCACCCATCGACTAGCTGAATAGATTGTATAATAATTCATATGTAGGATGATCTGAAGATAGGCTGGTAACCATTTTGTAAGGGACATTTTATCCAGTGGCCTGTATTATACAAAACGTTCATGTTGATCAGTTTGTGCGTATTACTGCAGCAGTGCAAGTGGTGCCATGTATTGAATGCAAATCAGAATTGTCATAACACCAGTATATGTATTATAATAATGAATATATAACTACAGTTCAGAATACCATTTGTTCTATTTTGTTTGCCATTGATAGTCGGTACTTTAATAGAGTCTATAGTGGAAACTTTATACATGTTGTATATTGTAAACATATCACAATTTCACAATGAATAAATAATCGATTCATTAAAGGTAAAAACCCGATATTGAATATCTGAGACACAATGTATTTAATGAAACATAAATAACACAAAATAAATTTACTGAGCAGTGCGCTGCCGTTTCGTTAATATTAATCTTTGCGGCTTTTACTACATAATTATTAGAAACCGTTTAGTCTATCGACGCGATCAATATTTATTGTAGTACGGACGAATTTACCTTTCATTTGAACCGTCACACGGATATGTCTTGCTGAAAAGTAATTAAAAGTTAATAAATATTTGAATTTAGCTGATACATTATGTGTTCCCTGGACTGTCAGTCTGCAGCGGCACCATTGTTCCCATCCATACAGCAACGAGTCCAGATCTGGTAGACACAGGTTGCAGGCTACTCAGTTGTACTGATTGACAACTCTATAGGCAGACGCCACCACATTTGTCGGTTAATCAGTCATATATAGCCCGAAACGCGTGTTAGAGGATACTGTATGGAACGCCATAGCTGTCTTTTGTAGGCTTGCACCATTATGTAATGCGTTTCCGTCATTACGTCATGTGGTTTCGTCATTAACTATAAATCATGTAGTTTAATCATTACGTCATGCGGTTTCATCATTACATGCGGGTTCGTCATTACGTCAATCGGTTTCCTAATTGAGTCATGCGTTTTCGCCAATATGTCAGGTGGTTTCACCATTACATCATGTCGTTTCGTCATTATGGCATGTCGTTAATCATTACGTTCTGCGGTTTCATCATTTGGTAATGCGCAAACAACATTACGTTATGCGCTAACTTCATTAGGTAGCTTCGGATAAATTATGCGGTGTTTGAATTTTGCATGTAACACCGGACACCAGAATATAAAGGTCCACCACCACCATTGATTGTTCATATATAAACTAACCAATGACCACACACTTCGCTATTCTCTGCTACTTTAATTTTCCATATGGATGTTGTGGGACCTATTTTTCGATAACCTGCACCCATTCTGCTCTGAATATTCACTAATTAAAATATAGGTTTAAGTATTGTTAAGAACAATAAATTAATTATCCTGCGACCACCCTGGTGGTGGCGCAAAATAAGTCAGCGGCTGTAACTGAAACCACATCACATAACAAACATGATCCGACAAAATAATCTCAAGCGTCTAGGTTTAACCACACTAAATCATCAGATATTCGTCAGCGGAGTAGTTAAACGTAGTACGTTAAAAAACAATCCATATTTGTTATGCCACATGCACTCTTTTCTTGCAGAAACCGGTCATCTGATGTACTACAGAGTGGCCTGCGGTTCTCTTATTAGGCAAATTGCAATTCCTGGAGCGCAGGATTGCAATTCGCGTTCCCATTAATTTCAATTGGACCGCAATCGGACTGCAATCATGTGACTGCGGTCCAAAGAGTTGGTTGCGGAATTGCAATACTTATAGCGCAGTTAGCGCTGCGCTCCGCTTTTAATTGCAGTTTACGCTCCTTTTTGTCTTTAAACTGCGAAAGAATGACCGCTTTACGCTGCGCTCTGCGGTCAAACCAGCCGATCGCTCTGCTTGACCAATGCGGCAATAAAATCGAAATAGTTGACGAACGTATCCGTGTTCCAATCCAAAATGTTATCCCATCTATTTAATTCAAAGTGACTAGAAAGTCAGCGGTATTGGTGATCTGTTTTTTGGTGCGCAAATATAAATCGGCGGGTTATTGCGAGACAAACAGTGAAACCTTGACCTTGACAATTTCTTGGACAAAATAAAATGTCGTCACTACCGTTCCGAATATCAAAAACAAATTAATAAACACCACCATACTCACAATATATTTATTTTCAGATATAATCAAATTATAATGTGTTGTCTACGGTATAATATGGCAAAACTAAGCATCAATTTTGCGTTTTGTTTCCGTTTTCGTCGGTATGAAATTACGTTTTCCTATTCTGTTAACATTATTTCGACGCGATCCCATAGTCGACATGACAATTTCTGAGATCAACACAACTTTTCATAATGTCTTTCAATTTCAAGCTGCAAGGAGACTGTGAATTGCACATTAACCATAATAACATGGTGAACATATTGATAATAATTTTAAAAGAAAAGCATATTTTAATTTTCGAAACCTGATAATAACAATAAAATTATTTTGGAATTAGATGTTTATTACTGCAACCGTTCTGTTCTGGCTGTTGATTTCTATTGGCCCGAATCAAATTTTGTGAAGATAATACTTATTCCGGTGATAGCCATTTCTTTAAAATAAAACGGTTTACTTGTGTCACAGAGTGAGAAAGATAAATAATTATAACGGCCCGGAATCGAACCAGGGACCTCATGTTTACCGTACCATGCCCATGGCTCTACCGAGCAAGCTAACAAGTCACAGATCATAAACACTTCATCCCCATAGTCAGTTGCGTACTGTGACATTCTTCTCCGCCAAATTGAAATTCGTCCTCGAATTCCATGTTTAACTTTTGTCTCCGAATTCCATATGTTAGGGTACAATTTTGGGAGTATTTATCAGTCGAGGTCCTTCGTTGGGCAACAATTGTCAATGGGCAGAAATATGTCCACCCAGAATTCCATATTTGTGGAACATTTCTTCATCAGTCACGACTCCACGTTGGGAGTAGTTGCGGCAAGTAACTGCAGAATTCTCTATTATCGTCCGTACCCAGAGTTACGGTGCTCCATAGGTTTTTCCTGCAGAGTACCGAATCGGATCTCATTCGCGCTTTAGCTGTTAATTGTGACATATTTTTCTGTACTCATTACACAGAAATGAATAAGTATAATACTGACATTTCTTTCAATTGAAAAATACAAAAAATATGTCGCAATTAACAGTTGAAGTTAAAATCAGATGTGATTTGGTACTTTGCAGGGGAGACCTACGGAGAGCACCATAACTTTCGGTACGGACGATGCGGGAGTATTCTGCAGAGTTACTTCCCGCAACTACGTTGGGTGCTAACTGTCACAGGGTGAGAAAGATGCGCACCAGCCCGGAATCGAACCGGGGATCTCTGGTTTACCACACCATCGCTCTACCTACTGAGCAAACCGGGCACAAATACACACTTATTCACCATAGTGATCACTTCATTCAACCAAAAATTCACAAGCTAGAAGTTATGCCAAATTATTACAGTCAACGTCACAGAAAATGCTCTTGGCAACATTAGCGGACACAAATGTGTTCATCAATTTGATCAAATAAACAACGGACTCTGACAGATAACTGACGACGGCGCATGGAAACATCATTATTCTGGTACTTGGAATCAAAATGGTGGATATTAAGATCAATATGTGAGGCGCTGACAGAACCTTTATCATTTGTTATCACGATAGAACCTACAGGGATTGTTTGAAAAACGAGAGATTACAACCCGCAATGGATAATATACTCAGTGACATTTTGTTCTAACGTACACCAACATAGAGGATTAAATTTGCGACAATGTTGGATTCTGGATTTTGTGGACAGGTGACAGAAATCGGAGATGGATAAGAACCGACAGACGTGATTCTGAATATGCGTGCTTGGTCTGTGGTTATTCTTCCAGATCATGTCATGCATGTTTTAATTTCACGTCATGTCAAAGCAGCACTATTAAACATATTGAATAACTTTAATATTCTACACCAGATTTAAAGTTCATTCATCGTCTGATGTGTAACTGATGAATTAAGGTAAGTTACTTGTATATGACAACTTTTGCCTCACCAATTTGTATGCCCCACCACGATAGTACATGGTACATGTATGTTTGATTCGACCCCATGGTCATGGATTATCTCCCCCTTTTCAAGTTAGAATTTTCCAATTTTGGCTTGTAGATTGTAAAACTTTTAAACCCTAATAGCTACACACCTGAAACTTGGTATGTAGTTTCCTTAAGATGAGTATATTTGCAAAGTTTATTTTGATTCGACCCCCGAGTCCTGGATTATCTCCCCCTTTTGGAATTAGAATTTGAAAATTTTGCCTTGTAACTAGTAAAACTTTTGTAATAGCTACAGCACTGAAATTTCGATTTTTGATTCGAACCCCGTGTCATGGATTATCTCTCCCTTTTGGACACTGGAAGTTTGCCTTGTTTACTATCAAAGCGATATGTGGGGTATCCGTGTTCTATGAACACATTTTCTAGTTTAGTTATCTCCCTTTGTTTTTACGCGCACTGATTTGTCCGGAGCATAACGCGAACACCCTTTGCAATATTGTTTATGACACTTAACACATAGGACTCACGGGACAGTGCGGAGCTAGCGTTAAAGGTACATGCCCACTCAGTAGGCACAAAATGTTCTTTATGTCAGAGACATCATCGGAGACATTTTCTGGCCAGATAAACAATAATTTACCATTACCCACGTATTGTTTGGCATTATTATACATTTTATATCAGAAGAAAATGTCCACATTGATATCAGGGACGATAACCGTGTTTCCTTAAAATGTTAACGGACATTACTTTTTATTCTCTGTATTTATTTTTTGATGTGCAATGATCATACTTTATAATTTGTCAATTTTGTTTCAGTTGATGCATTTAATTAGTATAAATAATTCTAAAATATCATGCCCCATTTGCACATGAAAATACCGATACCACCGCGCGTCACTATCAGTAAACTAAATATTATCAAATGATTATATCTATATAGCGGGCACTCGTAATGTTTATAACTAGTGGAATAGTGACAATTATACACTTATTTAATTCCCATAAAGAACATTGTTAGCCTACTGAGTGGGCATGCACCTTTAAAAAGGGGTTGGACAATTTTTGTCGCGACCGCCTGCGGACAGTGCTATATAGTCTGCGCATTGACGTCCATCCGTAGTTTTTTTGCCGAGCCTGCTTGTGGAAAGCGAGACTTAGTGATCACAATGACGTCCGTGCGTCAGTCCGTGCGTCAGTCCGTCCGAAATCGGTGTATGTTTTTAAATACCATATCCTAAGTCACATTGACTTGAAACATTGACTTGAAACATCAAATGCTTATTTGTCATCATCCATATATTCATTCTGTGTCCCACTCATGCGGCCCCTGTGCCCCAAGGTCAAGGTCAAATGACTTTGAAATTTGTGTTAAAGTGTTTGCATACCTTATATCTCCACAACACTTACTCAGATTTGCTTCAAACTTCAGATAATTCTTTATTATCATCCATATTTTCATATTATAGCCCACGCATGCGACCCACATGCCCAAGATCAAGGTCAAATGACTTTCAAATTTGCGTTAAAGCTTTTACATACCTTAATTCAAACTTCAAACAAATATACTCCGAGACCATCAAATGCCGCCTCAGTGGGCTCGACATGCGGGCCATGGCCATCTGGATTTTAGCTCGACTATTCCAAGAATAGTTAGAGATTATGTTGTCACCCCGGCGTCGGCGTCGGCGTCACCGTCACGCATTGGTTAAGGTTTTTAGTCAAGCTTGTATATGCAATGCTACTGGCCTACACCCACCATACTTGGACAACATCATCTCCTAATGATGTACATCAATAACCCCTGATCTATATTTGACCTTGACCTACATTTCCTCTTGAGTTACTTAGTTAATTCCCCTTGGTTAAGGTTTTTAGTCAAGCTTGTAGATGGAATACTCCTGGCCCTACACCAACCATACTTATAAAACTTCATCTCCTAGTGATGTACATCAATAAACAACTTTTATTCTTTCTCCAAATCTCATATCTCACTATCCACCTCTTCTCTACCTTTCTGTCCGTTTTCTTTCCATACATTATGTAAACATATATTTATCGCTTGATTATTGGTTTGTATCCGTGTTTATATGCCTGTATACATGTATTCATGTATCGCCATTGCTGTTGAATTATTGTACTTTGTAGCACTTAGGTGAGGGCTGTAACTAATGTTGAGAGAACTTGTAGCCCTAGCCTATTCTATTTATATGCAATAAACTATGTTTAAACAATAACCCCTGATCTATATCTGACATTGACCTACATTTAACCTTGAATTACTTACTTAATTTCCCTTGGTTAAGGTTTTTCTTTCAACCTTGGTTAAGGTTTTCATGCAGGCCGCGGCCACCTTGTTTGTCAAGCTATGTGTACATCGACAACCCTCGTAGTCGAGCTATGCTGTTCTCCTATAGCTCTTGTTATTTACAGTAGGTTAAAGTTTTTAAGAACACTATATCTCAGAAACAGCTTCGCCAATTCACTCGAAGCTTCACATGTGTGTTTATCATCATCCATATTTTCATTCTATGCTCAACCCCTGCAACCCCTGTGCCCAATATCAAGGTCAAATTACTTTGAAATTTACCTCAAAGTTTTTGACATGCCTGCATGTGGACAGTGCGATATAGTTGTCACATTGGCCTACATACGTACGTACATCCATATGTACGTCACTTCGTGCGTCCGGTTAAAGTTTTTTTGATTTAAGGTTAAAGTTTTTAAAGGTACATGCCAACTCAGTAGGCACAAACTGTTCTTTATAGCAATTAAATAAGTGTATAATTGTGTCACTATTCCACCAGTTCTAAAAATTACGTGTGCCCGCTATCCATATATAATCATTTAGTAATATTTATTTTACTGATAATGACTAGCGGTGGTATCAAGCTATTTTCATATTCAAATGAGGCATGATATTTTTTAATTATTTATGCTAATTAAAGGTACATACCCACTCAGTAGGCACAACAATTAAAGTTATGTGTATTTTCAGTTATTTGTAGGAATTAAATAAGTGTATAATTTTTTCACTATTCCACCAGTTCTAAACATTACGAGTGCCCGTTATATGGATATAATCATTTAGTAATGTTTATTTCACTGATAGTGACACGCGGTGATATCAGGCTATTTTCATAGGCAAATGGGGCATGATATTTTTTAGTTACTTATACTAATTAAATGTGAGCCCCTGAAAAAATAATGTTTTCGACAGATTATAAAGTATGATCATTGCACATCAAAAAATAAATAGCAATGTCTTAGTAACATTTTAAGGAAACACGGTTATCGCCCCTGATAGCAGTGTGGAAAGTTAAGTTTGATATAAAATGTATAATAATGCCAATACATATGTGTATTAATGGTGAATTAATGTTTATTTTGCCCGAAAATGTCTCAGATGATGTCTCTGATATAAAGAACATTTTGTGCCTACTGAGTGGGCATGCACCTTTAAGAACACTATATCTCTGAAACCGCTTCACCATTTGACTCGAAACTTCACATACTGTGTATTTGTTACCCACATGTTCATGATTATGTATACGTGCCCAATGTCACGGTCAAATTACTTTGAAATTTCCCTTAAAGTTTTTGTTTTTTAGTCGGCACATTGGTGTGCATTCAGGATAAAGTTTTTGATTAAAGTGTTTTTTTAGTTAAAGTTTTTGGGTATACTATCAAAGCCTCGGCGGGTGCGGCATGTTTTTACGTCAACGGGCTAAAGCTTAGTTGCAATAAAAAAAATTGTTTGTACAATCAAATGCCTCGGCGGGCACGTGATGCATCTCGTGCCCGCCGAGGCATTTGATAGTACAAACATTTTTTGGCCATGGCCATCTAGTTATTATGGCATGCGATTTGATCAGTCGGCCATCGCACCATGACTAGTTTAGCACTTGATCAGTCGGCCATCGCACCAGGACTAGTTTAGCACTTGATCAGTAGGCCATCGCACAAGGACTAGTTTAGAACTTGATCAGTCGGCCATCGCTCCAGGACTAGTTTAGCACTTGATCAGTCGGCCATCGCTCCAGGACTAGTTTAGAACTTGATCAGTCGGCCATCGCACCAGGACTAGTTTAGAACTTGATCAGTCGGCCATCGCACCAGGACTAGTTTATCACTTGATCAGTCGGCCATCGCTCCAGGACTAGTTTAGAACTTGATCAGTCGGCTATCGCACCAGGACTAGTTTAGCACTTGATCAGTCGGCCATCGCTCCAGGACCAGTTTAGAACTTGATCAGTCGGCCATCGCACAAGGACTAGTTTAGAACTTGATCAGTCGACCATCTCACCAGGACTAGCATAGCACTTGATCAGTCGGCCATCGCACCAGGACTAGTTTAGAACTTGATCAGTCGGCCATCGCACCAGGACTAGCATAGCACTTGATCAATCGGCCATCGCACCGGGACTAGTTTAGCCCTTGATCAGTCGGCCATTGCACCAGGACAAGTATAGCACTCGATCAGTCGGCCATCGCATCAGGAGTAGTTTAGAACTTGATCAGTCGGCTATCGCCCCAAGACTAGTTTAGAACTTGATCAATCCGCCATTGCTCCAGGACTAGTTTATAACTTGATCAGTCGGCCATCGCACCAGGACTAGTTTAGCTCTTGATCAGTTGGCCATCTCACCATGACTAGTATAGAACTTGATCAGTCGGCGATGGCTCTAGGACTAGCTTAGCCCTTGATCAGTCTGCCATCGCACCAGGACTAGCTTAGCCCTTGATCAGTCGGCCATCGCACCAGGACAAGTGTAGCCCTTGATCAGTCGGCCATCGCACCAGGACTAGTATAGAACTTGATCAGTCGGCCATCGCACCAGGACAAGTTTAGAACTTCATCAGTCGGCCATCGCACCAGGACTAGTTTAGCACTTGATCAGTCGGCCATCGCTCCAGGACTAGTTTAGAACTTGATCAGTCGGCCATCGCACCAGGACTAGTATAGCACTTGATCAGTCGGCCATCGCACCGGGACTAGTTTAGCCCTTTATCAGTCGACCATCGCACCAGGACAAGTATAGCACTCGATCAGTCGGCCATCGCATCAGGAGTAGTTTAGAACTTGATCAGTCGGCTATCGCTCCAGGGCTAGTTTAGAACTTGATCAGTCCGCCATTGCTCCAGGACTAGTTTATAACTTGATCAGTCGGCCATCGCACCAGGACTAGTTTAGCACTTGATCAGTCGGCCATCTCACCATGACTAGTATAGAACTTGATCAGTCGGCGATCGCTCCAGGACTAGTTTAGCCCTTGATCAGTCGGCCATCGCACCAGGACTAGTTTAGCCCTTGATCAGTCGGTCATCGCACCAGGACTATTGTAGCCCTTGATCAGCAGTCGGCCATCGCACCAGGACTAGTATAGAACTTGATCAGTCGGCTATCGCACAAGGACTAGTTTGGCCCTTGATCAGTCGGTCATCGCACCAGGACTAGTAGAGCACTTGATCAGTCTGACATCGCACCATAACTAGTATAGCGCTAGGTTAGTCGCCCATTGCAGCATGCCCAGTATAGCACTTGATCAGTTGGCCATCTCACCATGCCCAGTATAGCACGTGATCACTCGGCCATGCCGAGTATAGCACTTGATCAGTCGGCCATCGCACCAGGACTTGTAGAGCACTTGATCAGTCTGCCATCGCACCATAACTGGTATAGCGCTTGATCAGTCGCCCATTGCACCATGCCAAGTATAGCACTTGATCAGTTGCCCATCTCACTATGCCCAGTATAGCACGTGATCAGTCGGCCATGCCGAGTATAGCACTTGATCAGTCGGCCATCACACCAGGACTACTTTAGCACTTGATCAGTCGGCCATCGCACCAGGACTAGTATAGCACTCAATCAGTCGGCCATCACACCAGGACTAGTTTAGAACTTGATCAGTCGGCCATCACACCAGGACTACTTTAAATTGGCTCCATTACAAAAGAGGAAAGTACACTAACATTCCTCTTTTTCGGAGGCTGATTTGCATTTTTTAATGCTCTTTTTGATCCATTTCTGGACCCCAAGGGTGGAGATTTTCACCCATATGGAGTGATTTTATCAACACAAAAATTACACTTTAAGATATAAGGAGGGGGAAAATTCCCCCCCCCCCCCTCAACCAATCCATCCGCATTCATTCGGGATAACGTACAGAATTTAAAGAAAAAACGTGATAAGAAAAATCATTTAATTAAATATATATTTTAATATGGATCTATAAATATGTACAAACACGAAATATCAAATGTTCACATAATATATATACAATCAACGACAAAAAGTAGCAGAAACCAACAAGTGGAGATTGCCCCCCCGGTGAGAAACATATGTGAGAAACATATCACAATGTTGATGCTTTTCACATAATATTCACATAGTATACAAACAATGACAAACAGTTGCAGAAACCAACCAGTGGAGGGGGGGGGGGAATTTCAGCACCTGTGAGAAACATATCACAATTTTGATGCAATTTTGATGCATTTCACATAATATTCACATAACATACAATCAACGACAAAAAGTTGCAGAAACCAACCAGTGGAAGCGGGGATATTTCCCCCCCCCCCCCCCCCCTCCCCCCCCCCCCCCCCCCCCCCCCCCCCTGTGAGAAACATATCACAATTTTGATGCAATTTTGATGTAATTTGATGCAATTTTGATGTAATTTTGATGCAATTTTGATGCAATTTCGATTCTTTTCACATAATATTCACATAACATACAATCAACGACAAAAAGTAGCAGAAACCAACCAGCGGAGGGGGTGGGGGGGGAATTTTCCCCCCTTGTGAGAAACATATCACAAATTTGATGCAATTTTGATGCTTTTCACATAATATTCACATAACATACAATCAACGACAAAAAGTAGCAGAAACAAACCAGTGGAGAGGGGAAATTCCCCCCCCCCCCCCTGTGAGAAACATATGTGAGAAACATATCACAATTTTGATGCTTTTCACATAATATTCACATAACACACAATCAACGACAAAACGTAGCAGAAACCACAAACCAGCGGAGGGGGGGGGGAAATTCCCCCCCCCCCCCCTTTTGTGAGAAACATATCACAATTTTGATGCCTTTCACATAATATTCACATAGTATACAAACAACGACAACAAGTAGCAGAAACCAACCAGTGGAGGGGGGATATTCCCCCCCCCCCCCCCACTCTCCCCCTGTGAGGAACATATCACAATGTTGATGCTTTTCACATAATATTCGCATAACATACAATCAACGACAAAAAATAGCAGAAACAAACCACCAGAGGGTGCTGACAGTTAATAGTTGATGGTTGTTTTAATCCTCCATTATTTCAATCACCCATACATTTTGGAGTGTTTTGCGAGATGTTTCTGACTTCCTTGCTGATTGCTCCAGAATGTATTGATGATTGAAATAATGCAATATTAAAATAACCATCAACCATTAACTGTCAGCACAAGCATGGAAATCTGTACAGATGAATAAATCTCTAATACATTGGCTCCAGAATGTATTGATGATTGAAATAATGCAGGATTAAAACAACCATCAACCATTAACTGTCAGCACAAGCATGGAAATATGTACAGATGAATAAATCTCTAATACATTGGCTCCAGAATGTATTGATGATGGAAATAATGCAGGATTCAAACAACCATTAACCATTAACTGTCAGCACAAGTATGGAAATATGTACAGATGAATAAATCTCCAATACATTGGCTCCAGAATGTATTGATGATTGAAATAATGCAGGATTAAAACAACCATCAACCATTAACTGTCAGTACCATTAACTGTCAGCACAAGCATGGAAATATGTACAGATGTTCAGCACTGTCAGGCATCTTTGGTACACCATATCACTTGGTCTCAGGTGTGAATCCCTGTCAGAAAATGTGGCTACACTGCTGAACGGCTGGCATTCTCATGGCCTCCAGAGGTGCGAGTGGCCAACCCTGAAAATAATTAAAAATCACTTGAATTTTGAACAAGAACACTTAAAGTGAAAACAAGTGTGAAATAGCCAAGAGACTCATCTAAATGCTGCCTGGACTAGCTAAAATTACAAATTTGGCCCTTTAGGCATGGGTGGGCTATATAATGAAATGAGATGTTCCATGTCAATCAGACTTGTGGTTGCAATGACACCCGAAAAGGTAATAATGCATATTATCTAGGGCCTTGATAAGCAAATATAAAGATAGTAAAACTAACGAATGTTTACCACAGCAACACAAAGTTCGATAACATTGGATATGTGTTTTGCTAAAGGCCCTGTGTCTCAGATGTGGATAAAATGTGACCAAACAGTTGGTACGTGTAACTAGAGCAAGTGAACAGACAATCACAGATACCCCCGACCTCTGACTGAACCAGCAAAGAAAAACTATTAGCATAGTCGGGACAGAAATGTTGGAAAATGTAATGGAGCACACGGATTACCTCTACGGAAGCCCCTCTGAAAAGCAGGCGTTTTAGCCCAATGGCTAAACAAAAAGGAAAGTCTTTTTCAGAATATAATCGATAATTATCGATTATATTTTTCTAATCGATAATTATCGATTATATTTTTCTAATCGATATTTATCGACAACTATGACAAATATGACACATTATGACAAATCCCATGACAGAAAAGTTCATATTAAACAAACAAAACAGATAAGTATTATGACAACTATGACAAATATGACAAATTATGACACATCCCATTTCATGTTAAACAAACAAATATGACAAATCATCAGAAATCCTCAGGCAGAAATTTGCTTGTTGAACAAGTAAAACCTACAGGTATACGAAAAAGTATTATGACAAATATGACACCACAACACCCAACACCAACTTCCGAGTTATTGCAATTGCGAGAAAAGACGAAATCACTCGGGATCACATATATTAATCGTCTGAGAGTTGCGGGGTTGACCAAACTGATAAACCCAAAATCCTCAGATCAGACCTCCCGAGATATTGGGAAATTGAGGGATGAAGCTAAATCACTCGGGATCACATATATTAATCGTCTGAGAGTTGCGGGGTTGAGCAAACTGATAAAAACAAAAACCTCAGATCAGACCTCCCGAGATATTGGGAAATTGAGGGATGAAGCTAAATCACTCGGGAACACATATAGTAATCGTCTGAGAGTGCCGGGGTTGACCAAACTGATAAACGCAACAAAGAACAGCGCGTTTACGGAGAGGTCTGAGAGTAAGCGTGTAATCAAAACCGCGCTGGTTCGCGCGATTATAGCGAAAGGACCAGAAATAATGGCGGAGGTCCATGAGCAGAGTGAAACGGTCAAGGGTGGAAGGAGAACTGTCGACCTCACCTTTCAAAGAGAGGTTGGTGGTGTCATTCCCAATAGGATAGTAGATAAACTGATGCCCTATATCACTACAAATTTTCATCTGAGGTACGCGTGTTCCTACAAGCTGAAGCACATCGATGAGGTTGATTCCAAAGGCTATCCGAAAACTATTACATTCCACAAGAACATCGGGGGGAGCCATTGGATGACATCCCTCTCCGACGTACAGCGGTGGGTGGCTGCTCAGGAAACCAGGCGGATGGACATCGATAAAGTCACTCGCCCCAACACGAAGTGGACGTTCGTAAGATGGGTGGAAGTGTTTGTCAAGCTTGTGCAGGGAACGCGCTGGAAGGATTCGGGACTTGGGTCAACAGTGGCTGGCGCGGGGCTGCTCCCGGACTGGCTGCGAAATAGGAAAGGTATGTATTCTCTAGAAAAGTTTTCGGATGGCCTGTGTCTATTCAGATGCCTAGCGATCCACGTTGGCTCGCGTGCCGATAGCTGCTGTGCGAAAGCGCGGGAGCTCAGCCAGCAGTATTTTGGTGAGAGTAAACCAAACCCAGTTCCATTTGATAACTTGAAGAAGGTCGAAGAGAAGTTTAAGGTTGGTATTGAAGTGTATGAACCCACAGAGGTTGGCACCTGGTATTTGATAAAAGCCCCAGCGCATTACGCCGCAGTCAGCACCAAACATATGACCATCGGATTGTTCCAAGACCACGCATTCGTTATAACCAATCTCAAAGGCATCACTAAAACGTACTGCTGCAAAGATTGCTCCCAACGTTTCACCCACGTATCTCACATAACTAGACACGCGCGTATATGCATGCGCGGGGAGACCCAAGTAATCTGCGAAGGTAAGATCTTGGAGCGCCTTAGATCCGCGTACGAAAAGGCATTCTTTCCGAAAAGCGCGAAGAGCTACGGCGCATTGGAATGGATGGGGCGTGTTGAGAAGGCGGAAGGCATCCACATACATATAGAAAAATGCGGTCACGGTGGCGAGCAATGGATTGCTGGGGCCCCAGTAGATGGATACTGTAGGGAAAACAATACCGTGTACCAATATCACGGGTGCTATTGGCATGGATTCCCGGCACACTCCATAAACAAGCGTGATGAGTTTGACAACACCACTAGCCGTGAGAAAATGATTACAAAGGCTGGGTATGAGTTTGAGGTGATGTGGGAGCACAACTTTAAGAAATCTGTTAAAGCTATAATTGTGTACGACTTTGAAGCGTATTTGATCGAAGACGGCCACGAGAGGAAAACGGATTCCCTCGAGTTTGAAACCGAGCATGTCCCGATTAGCGTCAGTATTGGTGATAGTATGTCTTCCGAAATAACTCACATATGCGACACAGACCCCGCGCGGTTGGTGGCTAGGTTTATGGAAGAGTTACAGAAGCGAGGGAATGCCATCAGGGAAGAGGTAGGTAGACCATTCAGGCCTCCGGATATGGACACACTGCGTGAGCGTCAGGCTGAGGAGATCGAGCGGTGGATCTGCCAGGTTCCGGTAATCGGATTCAGCTGCAGCCGGTACGACATAAATCTGATAAAGAAGTATCTCGTTGGCGAGCTGTCTGATACAACCAAAAAGGTAATGGTTGGCAAAAGGGAAAACGCCTCGATATTTCTATTCACCCCGGAGTTCAGGTTTCTCGATGTTGCGCAGTACCTCGGGCCAGGAGTTAGTTATGACCGGTGGATTAAAGGGTATGGCTGTGAAGCGCAAAAGTTCTTCTTCCCCTACGAATGGTTTAATTCCCCAGACAAACTAGATTATCCCGGACTGCCGGATCTGGAACACTGGTATTCTAAGCTCGCTGGTAAACAATTGATCGATGACACCCAGCTCAAGGAGTGCCGTGCGATTTTCAAAGCTAAAAAGATGACTACGTTCCGGGAGTGGCTGAAGTATTATAATGATTTTGATGTCTCCCCGTTCCTTGAAGCTCTAGGAAAAATGTGTCGATTTTATAAAGACAAAGGTGTTGATATTTTCAAGGATGCCGTAACTTTGCCAGGTGTGGCGATACAGTATTTGCTGCGGGGAAAGGTGTCTGATAACCCTTTGAATGACAAGCTTCAACTTTACGCGCCACAGGAGGAAACCTACGAGATGCTGCAGGGCGCGCTTGTGGGTGGACCTTCCATTGTTTTCTCGAGGTACGCGGAAGCCGGTGTTTCCAAGATCCGGTCTACTCCCGAAGGTCAGGGCAACCAGTGCATGGCGGTGTTGGGATATGACGCAAACGCCCTGTATCGTTCCACCCTGAGTAAAGAGATGCCGTGTGGGGAAGAGACGATCACAAAGGTCAAAGAGCCCAACGATACCGAGGTCATCCGGCAGTTCTGCAAGAGAGTGCGGGAGGGGAAGTGGTTCGGGTTCGCCGAGGTGGACATATCAGTGCCAGAGAACCTGAAGCATAAATTTGCAGAGATGTCACCCCTATTTATAAACAGAGTTGTCCGAGAGGAGGAAGTTCCAGAGCACATGAAGAAATATCTGAGAGATACTGGCAGGACTCGTGGTGATGGGAAAAAGCTAGTTGGTGCGCTATCCGCTCAGAAAGTGTTGCTGTACGCCCCGCTGTTGTCCTGGTACATCAGCCACGGATTGGAAGTAACGGGTCTACACCGGATAGTGAACTACCAATCGGGCAAACCGTTCAAGTGGTTCGCAGAGGATGTCACAGCGGTCAGGCGAACTGGCGACGCAGATAGCAGCAAGGCGGTAGTGGCTGATATTATGAAACTATTAGGGAATTCTTGCTGTGGGAAAATGATAGAAGCAGCGGAAAGACATTTAAATACGACTTACACGAAAGACGAAGACTGTGTAGACAAAGCCCTGCGATCGGCCTTCTTCGACGATTTGGAAGAAATAGGTTCGGCGTACGAAATATCTAGCAGAAAGCCTAAGTCCACAGTGAAGCGTCCCTTCCACTGTGGAATTGCCGTGTACCAATTGGCAAAGATGAGAATGTTGGAGTTCTACTATGACTTCCTGGATAAGTATGTGGATCGGAAAGATTTTGACTTTATCCAGATGGATACGGATAGTATGAACATAGCGACGAGTGGGAAGGATCTTAAATCCTGTATTCGCCCAGAGTTGGCGGGAGAGTTTGCGAAAAACGAAACAAATTGGTTGGCCTGGGATAAGTGGATTGGACGCGAACCAGGACTTTTCAAGATGGAATTTCAAGGAGATCGTGCAATCGCGCTATCCAGTAAGTGCTACTTTGTAGAGAAGTCGGGAGATGGGGCCTTAGCGGGATTGACCAAGCATACCTTCAAAGGAATGAGTAAACGAACGAATAGTGTAGATTGGGATAGATACAAGACAGCTCTCGAGGGGTCTTATGATACAGCGGAAAACAGAGGATTCCGCATGAATAAGGGAGTCATGAAGACATATTCCCAGCACAAGCTTGGGCTATCCGCTTATTATGACAAGAGGAGAGTGATGGAAGACGGGGTACACACCGAGCCTATAGGATAGGTAACAAAAAGGAACTCTGAAAAAGGGGAGAATACTAAAGACTCTGACGAGAGTCTGACCGACTATGACGATGGACGGACCGGTGGTAGCTGGGTGTCAGAAGGCACCGCGAGAAGTTATTCGCGAACAAATCCACGAGATGGACCATCATCCAAATAGTAGAGTACGGGCTCATCGGGTTTGGTAATAGATCGATCCAGATGATATACATTGAGAGACCACACGGGATCTGTCGCCCGGCAGCGGCCACCTTCGAGCTCTCCCGGTTGATAGAGGTACCGGACGGCAACATCCTATGGAAGTCGTTTCTCCGCAAATCCAATGGGCCGCCCGCGCGAGACGGCGGATGGTTTATGCGTCACCCTTGTTGCCTTGATGGCATCTACGGGCTTCTTACCGATCAACCGGGTCACCTCGCCGTTCAGTGCGGAGACCACGGTGGGCAGCCTGCTCACCCACTCGGTCGATCGCGAATGAGGGTCTACAAGTTCTTTGGCATATTGGTGTCCTAACAACCTCTCAGCCAGGGTTCGATTGAACCGCTCCACGATCCCCTGGTCCCGGTGGATGTTGATGTGGCCGCGTCTGACAGAAACGTCGAGTTTAGCCAATACATGAGAGACCGCGCCCGTGAACTCTCGGCCGGGATCGACCTGGAGAAGATTCGGCCATTTGAGAGAACTCGGGAAAGAGGCTCCTTAGACTCTGTAGTGGCCAGCGGCTCAGCCCTCTTATACCTACTCGCTACGTCAACGATTGTCAGTGCGTACTTGTACGTCTTGCGACCGACGCGATCTGAGGGAGAAATAGGAGGTCAGCTTGGTGGACTTCGTTCGGCACCGGCACGTCGAATTTCAGGCGCGGAATATTGTGAGGCGCGGGCAGATAGATCTGCCAGATGGCCTGCTTCTTGAGCCATTCCGTGGCTGCGTTTTCGGAAACCTTGGTGGCCGCCGCGAGGTTCTTGATGGTCGCGAGTCGCTTCCAGTAGCCGCGGGGACTGTAATATGTGTTCGTTAACTTGCGCGCTATGCGAACCGATAGTTTGGTATCAATCTTGCGTGTGTCCATCGTATGCGAGGTATTCTAGTAGATCGAACAATCTCCAACATGCCCTCACCAGATCGTCCGGTAACTGAGTCGTCGATACTAAATCTTTGTTGGAAGTCCAACTGCTATTGGGGCTGCATCTGCCGGTTAAGTTTTCAAGGAACTCGGAGGAATCAAACATCCGCTTTGCGAAAAGGGTTGCCGCTTTTTCGTCCTCGCACCACGTCTCTAGAGAGTCTTGGGCCAGACGGATCAGACCCTTTGAGCCAGCTAAACGGTGTTTAAGGACCGTGTAGCTTACATCGATCAAAGCGTAATAAAGCTCGTCAACTAACATCGTTCTATATATATATATATTATTTAAGTTTTTTTAAAATAATTATTTTGTATTGCTTTTGCTTTTTGCTTTTCCAATATAGTAGCTGACGAGACCCACCGCAGCCATCCCCACGACGACGAATGCGATCTCGCGGTATTTTTGGGCCTCTGACGGTACATAGAAATCTGAAAGTTGGGGCTCGGGATCCAGCGGTGCGAGAATTTTCTGCGGATATGCCAGCATGTACTCGCGCATGGATTCGTCAACGTTCCGGAAAGATTGCATGGCGTGATTCTCGTGGCGAAGCTCTTCGTTGATGCAGTCCACACGGTTGGTTCGTTTTTACCGCCCATGCTTCCTTTGCGCTATTAAATTGTTCTACAGCTAAATCGTGACGCTTTTTCTCCTCATCCGTTTCTTTTCCTATTAACGAGAGAACAAATAGTTGCTACCGCTGAACGACAATGCGTTCGCCAACGCACCACCTACTATCGTTGCGACCGCACTAGCAATTTATTTCCATATATTAACAGGTAGAATTCCAGCTTTAATTAGATAATCTCGAGTCCCAACTGCGGCCGCTACATTCAATGTCACGAGCCCTACGTTTCTCGCTGTCATGTCCAATTTGGGAGAGGGCCCTCCGAAGACCATCTTTGATAGTCGAGCAAACCCGATACTGAGGCCCGATATCACCACGGTGTGATAAACAGCATTCACTATCATTTTACCTTCGTTTTCAGCCATTATATTTATTGCATATAAAAGGGATCGTGATTAATGTTTAAATGGGGCGCAATCGGTTTCGTAACTTTCTTCGGAACCGCCTTCAACACTGTTGTGGGTTGTTTCGAAAGGTAGTTCCACACACACAGGGTGCCCACAACTGTCAGACCCCCACCAACAACCCACGGGATGATTTCTATGTAATAGGTGGTAGGAGCTACAACAACAGCTGTCTTCGGATGAACCCCCAATTGCTAGTGGGATATCTGAGCTGGAGCGGCTGGAACAGCAATCGGGGATTGTAACGACTGTTTGGCCTCTCGAAGCTCGGCGATAATTTTATCTTGATTAACTTTTCGGGTGGCAGCCGCTGCCCGCCCAGCTGCCTGTCTTTTTGGGTTTTTGTGTCGTGCAACCGGAGCTTGCTCCTGTGGAACTTGTTCATCCAACACTGTTGGGGGAGCAATCGGGTTCATCCAATCTCGATTGGGAGTTGGAGCAATCGGGGATTGCGGTTCCGTCACTCTCGCAGGTGCTTGAACAGGTGCTTGCACAGGTGCGTCTTGTGTCATCATTTTCTGAGCTTATAGTTCGTGGGCATATATGTTTAAATTGACAGTGCTTAGCCGTGGTCAATGCGGTTGTCAGCGGAGCTAAGTACATTCCAAACTTGTGATAAATTGAGCAGCAGGCTGTTCTAAGAGTGTGTCCTACAAAAGGGTCAGTCTCTAGATCACCAATCAACCCCGGGGTGTCAGATATAGGGAGAATTGCACTGACAGCGGTAACGTACAAATGAATAGCCGCCGCCCCAAGAGTTTTCTTCATCTCTGCCCCCAATTTAGATTCGTATCGCGCATACATTTTATCAACATCGACATCTGACATCTTGTACACCTGGCAAGCTGAGAGACGCCGACCGAAATATCGCTCCGATTGTCCCCCAGCAACCAGTGCAGCTAGCCGCTCGCGTCGCGTCGTGTTTTAATTTTCTTTCAGGAAAGATACCGTATCGGCAGTCGTGCCATCTTTCAGGAAAGATATCGTGTCGGTTCCTACAGTTTCTTTTGGGAAAGATGTCGTGTCGGCAGTCGACACGACTGACTCTTCCATTAGCTGATCGAGAAGTTCGTCGCAGTTCATTATTTTATTTTTAATAATTAGTACTATTCTGACTATCCTCATAAGTCTAACATATTGCTTTATTACAAAGTAATAATAGCGCACCACCCGATACTTATGATCACCGTTATGCTCGCAGCAAAGCTCGCAGCGGAGCAACAAATTGATTCCCACATTGTTAACCATTGGTCAGCATTTGTTCAACATTTGTTAAGTATTTGTTAAGCATTGTTCAGCAATTGCTCAGCATTGTTAAGCATTTGCTCAGCAGTTACTACCGAACGTTAAGCAATTGCTCAGTAATTAATTGATAACTTCGTAAGCAGTGGGTTGATCAGTCTTTAGCAGAAGCTTGGCGTGCTTAGTTTCCGAAAGTATCTGTCGAACCTCCAGGCGCTCCTCGCGCGTTGGCATAACGTCGTTCTCTCGAAGACAGTCGTCGAATGAGTCTCGGTCCCTGCAATGAAAGAGGGCGACCCATTTCGTTTGCTCGCGCAGATCCTTGAGGACGGCGTTGTATTTCTGAGTGGAGATCCATACGCTTTGCCCCGCATGGCGGCCGGAAGATGCGAGCTCGGAGAGCAAGTCCTTCTTTTTGGTCATCGCCGCCTTGGCCGAGCAGTCGTCAATCACGTATAGGGTGGGCTCGCCCTGGAATCTTTGGTAGAAGCCGCGCAACCAATCGTGAAGCCTGTCGCCAGGGTCAATAACGTATACCTCAGGGTCGGTCCATATCCACGGGCGTCGCTGATAAGTCTCGTTGTGCCGCACAGTGGGACACAGGATCACAATGTGACGAAATATATCGCGGTAGGACCCCTCGAGCAAGTCGAGGATGAAAACAGTTTTTCCACATCCTGTCTGCCCACATATTATGGCATCACAAACTTTATTTAAATCTTCAGAATGATCTTTTATTAAATCAGTAGAGCGCTGAGACGTATCGACCATCTTCGATGTTGAGTTGTGCGTCTGTGTTTATATATAAGTACACGTTCAATGCGCCAGCTCTATCCGCCTCTTTGGTTATCTGGATCGTCACACCCTCGCTAGCGTTCTCAACTTGGCGTCCACTACCGTGCATTTGGTCGTCGTCGCTGGCTCGCATGTCTAGCCATAACGCGTACTTGGAAGTCAGGAACTGTGCGAGGGAGACATCCGAGAGCTGCCGGTCTTTGGCAACCGCGGCAACCTCCGGGAAGCGCTTAAAGCCGGCAGCAATCTGCTTTCTGGCTTCGTCCCACTGCTGGTGCGCGCGAAGGCCCTGGCTGTAGAGTTGATTGGAAACTAACTCGATCGTCACCTCGACCTTTGTGATTTTGGGGCTATAGAATTTATCGGTTTTTCTAACCTCGAACGCGAACCGACCCTCCTCGAACAGCATCAGTATACCTTTCATCGAGCGGGCGGGTACGTTGACATTAATATTCCACAATGTGTCGCTTTTGTCTTTCGTCATCTTGCGATGGCGAAGAACTCGGTCGTAAAGTATGGCAACGCGCCCGGCGTACTGGGTTCTGATCAATCGCGCGAGTTCGGGCATCGTGACCATGTCGTACTCCAAAGAAACATTGTCGATCGCATACGTTGATGCCATGTCGATGGCTATGAGCACTCGGCCGTAGTCGTTGAACGTTAGTTCGTATTCGAGGCGGTCAGCCAAAGCACTCTGATAGTAGGGCATGTGACTCTCCAGCAACTAAAAGTCGAGCGGGATGTAGAAGCGGTTGCCGTAAGCGGCCGCGATCGCGTTGTCATTCGCGTCGTTATCTGCCTTGTTACCAGCCCCGATTCTAAGTTTGGTAACGTTCTTATTTTTGCTGGTGTCAATACCCTGATATACCGCGTTTTCGCGCTCTTGCGCCGTCTTCCACAGGTCATGATTGCAATGGTAGACGTCGCTGTCGTCGATCGACATCACCTCATTACCAGAAATCTTTATCATGGTCTTCTTGACGATGGCGCGACCCAGGTTCTGAACGACGGTTCGGTCCACGTCTGTCGACGTCAGCGAAATAGTGAAAGCGAGGCGAACAGTCCCCGGCACAACGTCGTTAGCTCCGAGGTTGGGAAAGCGGGCCAAGAGCTGCTGGTTCTGGTCGATCGTCGATGGGTTGTTCGTAATAACGACGCATAGTCTCACGCCTTTCCACCCAAGGGGCTCCCGCAGTCTGCCGTATGGATTGAGTTTGCGGCCGTATTGACTCGAAGACATATTTAAATACTCTATTAAACCCGTATGGTTTTTTCTTTAATACATCGTTAAAAATGGAGGATTACGATATGGACGAATTCGGCCGAGACGATTATCTCGATGATGATGACATCGGCGATGACATCGATGATGACATCGATGCCGAAACGCCCTTTATAGAGACTCCAGTTCCAATTCGTGAAATGGGGGAAATAGGTGGCGCTACCGGCACCATTAGTCTAAGTCAGGAATTAGTCAAGTCAACTGTAGACGACTACTACAACAGTTTGGCAGAAGAAGGTACGGTCCCATCTGTCGGCCGCGACTACTCCAAGTTCGAATTGGATCGGTATGGTAGGTTGCGACTAAAAGCATCAAATATCCCGATCGTCAACATGAGGACCGGAAAACCCCTATCGCTGAGCACCATTGCCGGAAACCGGGGCGGTGGCCAAATCGTAAGGAGCGAACTAGGATTCCCAGATTGGAAACGTGGTAAAACAATTATACCGGCCCGCGCTGTAGAGGCCCTACAGTCTACCGACGAAACGATGGCGAAGACGGCCGCCGCGATAGAAACTATCGAGCTCAGCGAGATCCCTCGAGTAGCCACCGACGCTATTCCCACAATGGAGCTCAACGAAAGCGAGATAGATGGAATACTCAGCACGATGGATGACCCACCATTACCTCTTCGTGAACTCCGGGGCCTCGATAAGGCTATGCAAACACTCCGGGTGAATTGGTCCATAACCTCTCCAAACTCACGGCGCTGGATGAACATATCGCGCTAGAAGAAAGAAAACTTGGGGAAGTCCGTGACGATAGAGAATCTACCGAGCTGATCACCGAACGCCTGCGGTCGTTGGTTGCGGGATGAAAGAGCAGCTCGCTTGGAGGCTGCATCGGCTTGCCGTGAGGCGCTCCGCACCCAAATAAGTCGGATCCGCGAAACAATCTCGAGGGTTCTACACAAAGAGACGACACTCGGTGAGCGACTTTGCACTCTGTTCAGAGAGCAGGGCGTCACAATAGTAAGCATCCACGTAGCTCTCTGCATGATCATATCAACCATAGTTCTAGCTATCGAGCTGCTCGTAGGCGGTGCGGTGGCTACACCCGCGCCAGCACCCGCGCCAGCACCCGCGCCATCCGGCGGAGCAAAGGAGTGGGAAAAAAAGCATCTAAAAGCCTTAGCCAATCTCCTGGCTAAATTAGCTGGAAAGGCGGCTGCCGCACTGCCTGGGTTGATCGGGAGTGTCGTCTCCTACTTGTTATCTATATTATCAAAAACAGCCGGATGGCTCGCCAAAAATACTTGGGCTTTAATCGTGGCGATCGCCGGTCTTCTACTATTCTCCGCCCGGGAGTTCCTAAAACCAAAGCACGAGTAGCATGATCACCGATGGGCGACGACGAGTCCTAATTTCTCCTCCTCGTGGGTTTGTAGTTCCCGCTCCTGTTCCAATTCGTGAATTGGGGGAACGGGTGGTGGAACTTGGTGGTGTGTCCAATTCGTGAATTGGGGGTGGTGGGGTGGGTGTACCAATCGAGATTGGATGAACCCGACCGTCTTGGCGGGCGCTGATGATATCCGCGTTCACTTTACCGTTGTGGCCGATTTTTTGATTGGCGGTGGCGATTACGATCTGATTATTGTAACCGTCAACCGGGTCGTCTCGTAGTATCATATTGCTCGGCGCCATATAAAGACCTATTCCAAATACATAGTTTACTGGGGTGCTGGCATTCTGCAAAACATCTTGATACCGACTGATCGCCGCTAGGAGGTCCACCGGTTTGTTTATTGCGTCCTCGACATTTGCCAAGAACTGTTTGTGCGCGTCAATCGCCTTCCCGTCTCCTATTATAGAACTGCGCGCTTGCGCCTGAGCGCCGAGGATGGCCCAGACGTACGTGCGAATGGAGTCGTTGAGGCGGGTAACTCCAGCCCTGGTGAACCCTTTCCCCCTATCCAAAATGAAAGTCCCCAAGCCGATATCGGCATACTGATGCTGTTCTATGTTGTCGACATGACGTATGACAGATGTAAGGTATTTACACCCGGCAAAATTACAGTGTATTGGTGGATCTGAAGACGCACCGAATGTCATAGTGTTTGAATCGAAAATTCCCCCATTGCGGGTTACGATATTGTTGTTTAGAAATATATCACCTAACCAACCATTTTTAGTAATTGTTTTCTGTTTCCAGTCGATGTTTTTAGAAATCTGAAATTTGTTACACAGTCTTTCGTAGGCTTTGTGGTCGTACGGGCTGTATAGAGGGTCCCAATTATCCTCTTGGGGGAGTTTCACGCTCATCTCTTTGTGAATCCTCCTAATAGTGTAGTAGATGTGAAAAGTATAAACATTTTCACTGAAAGCGCTCTCATTATGCTCCATGTGGTTTATGTGCCGGCTTTGGCACACCACACGGCCAAATTTAACTGGTTCTGCCAAAACTGCATCGGTGTTGCTTTCCACGCGTCTACGTTTTCTTGGTTAGTAATTTTGGGCATCCTATAATTATCAAATATGTTTGAAAAAAGTTGTATCAAATCCTGTGTCTTCGTTTACTCTTATTGTTTGGTTTATTAGCTTTCTAATTAACTAGTGTATTCCTACCGTTAAGTAGTACACACCTCCCCCATCGTACTTTGCCTTTGAATTGAAGCTAAATGCCTTGGTATGGTATTCAACGACATTTTAATCGTAGTTTATTATGTTTGCTGCTATCACTAATGTTCAAAAAGAGAGGGGAACAGGACAGCTCATAGAAATTGTTTCCACAGAGCTTGACGGTATAGTCAACCTCACAGTATCGAAGGCTACCGGACTTGCAACAATGACCATCGGCCCAGACAGCCAGATACTGACCTCCCCGATGTTGGGTATTCAACTCGTGTTTAGAGAGACATACTCCGCGATTAAGGCGTGTTTACCCCGGGGGAGTACGTCGGTGATAACCCGGTGGACTTCGCCTTATGAAAACTCTCAGGGTGCACCTGGATCGGGTGAACACATCGCACAACACGGTAGACGGATCTCCCAGCACATTACTGAAAACCGTACAAGCCAGTGATTGTTTCTTTGGGGGAGACTGTGACCTTAGACTTCCCATGCCCCGAGATGAAAGTTTTGGAATCGGGACATATCCACGAATTTACGGTCTCTAGTCTTGATGATCAAGCGAGAGAGTTAAAAAAGTATTACCCAATTTCGGTCGTCCTAGAAATTTCCAATTAATTCAAAGAATAGGACTCAAGTTCGTAATAGAATTATCAATATTATTGAAAATGAGTATATACGGACCAGGTAGTTCTTCCAATTCCAATCGCGAGTGGGCGACAGATATAAATTCAAAGAATCCGAGTAACAACCCAATCGAGATTGGAGCTCCCGACGGATCCAACCCCACAGGTGTTTTTTTAACTACCGGAAAAACCATATCACTGATCAATAGAACTATATCGGCGGCCACGAACGAGATTCATAAGAGTCTAATATCACAACTTAGAGTATATGCCCTGGCTGTGACTACACAAACTCGTGAAGAAACACATACAGAACTAAACGAACTAGGCGGGAAAATAACCGAATTTCGGGAAGAGGCCCGGTTGGGGATTGAGGGAGTTCAAACGGGTATTGAGAAAGCCCGAGAAGCCCACCAGGCGGCCCTTACGGAAGCTTATGGGGTGTTGCGCTCAGAGGCTCGGACGGGGATTGTGGGATTAGGAGCCCGAGTGGTTGAATCTATCCGCGCCGTTGATGAATCACATGTCGTGGTTGATGATAAACTAAATCGAGTTCGTAAAAACGCTCACAAAGCACTTGAGGATACCTCTGAAAAGGTTCGTGTTGAGGCCCATACCGCTATCGAGGAGCTTGCCGCATTGTTGGACACATCTGTAGAGCAGTTTAAGTTATTACACCGCATAAACCCCATCAGTTTGGGCTGAGAAGCGGGGGCCATTAAATGAGGGGGCCTATGAATATTCATTCGGTGCCAAAGCGAGCAATAGATATGGGGGATACGTCATGACATCTCCAGGTACACTTCTACGAATGGCGGTCTGTTCGGTTAATGCTAAGGGTAAACCTGTGGGCGCGGTCATCGTAAATCTCGTACTGGATGGGGAAGAACGGGCGGTTGGAGCCGCTAAACTCGCTGGATAGAGTTCAGGGGTGGTTTTGTTCGCCGGTGACTTTCCGAAGGTAGTGTTATTAACTTTGTTACGAAAATCGCTGACCCAGCGAGTTCTTCCACTGTTGTGACATTGTTGATTGAAATAAATTTGTAAAATACCAATATATTGGATAATATGAACGAATCACCGCTTCCGAGCACGCTTCCTATTTCCAACAATGTTGATATTGGTTTTGGCGAAAGAAGTTCAGATTTTAGGTTGGAAAATATCGTCGAGATGCATGATATTCTACAACGAGAGGGGGAAGCTCGGAGGGTAAATGCTAAAAAATATAGACGAGCGGCAAACATAGTGGAGGGGGTGATCACCTTGCTGGCAGCAATTTCTATAATGGGTGGGGCCGGAACCGCTGCATTGTTATATACAGTCGTGGCAATTCCCATTGCAGGGGGTTTGAGCGGTGTAGCCACTGGGGCGGGACTGCTGTGTATGGCGTTCAGAGTAATGGGGAGAAAATTCGAAAATAAAAGTAGAAAGCACGACAGAATATCGGTTCTCGCGAGGTCTAAGAAAAATAGCATCGACGTTATCGTGTCCAAAGCGTTGGCCGATAACAATATATCGGACGCTGAATTTGAGTCGGTGGTGGAGGAGATGTCTCGATATGAGGATTTAAAAAATACTGTTAGAACGAAGGCGCGTGCCGCCCTTCCCAAGATTGAGAATACTGATTGGGATAAATTTAGGTTAAAACTGGGTGATAAAGTATGTCACCCACCGGCCACCATACTTATCGATAAACACAAACCTCTCTTATATATAGCGTCTCGAGATAGCTTGTCGCCTATGGCTAAACCAATACACGCCAATCGCTATTGGAGAAATACACCGGCGGTTTATGAACAGGTAATGTTTTCATAACTGTGTGATTTAAATCAATACACATCGTGGCCTCTATAAGGTGAAATTGGAACATTGTCGTCTGCTGATAAAATATCGGGTTTATTCACTGAGCGCTGTATCTGACAAACAGCGGTCGGATACGAACGCTGTTTAAAATCAATACACACCGTGGCCCCGATAAGGTGAAATTGGAACATTGTCGTCTGCTGATAAAATATCGGGTTTATTCACTGAGCGCTGTATCTGACAAACAGCTGCCGGATACGAACGCCGAGTGCATTTCACCTTATCGATTATTGGGATAACAGTGGGGGGGGGGGGGAAGTAAAATCCGTGGAAATTTTTCGTGTAGACCCACCAAAGTCTTGTGCGAATGGTGTGGAATACCAATGGCTAGCGCGGCAACCGTAAAGACACATAAACTCATGGCATGCCAAGGGTTTCCTTCAGAAATTAAATCCGATATCATTAAACATAGGACGCTGGTAAAAGGCTACGAAATCGATTTTTAATATCTAACCACCAATTTATAGGAGGTTTTTTTACACTCCTATAAATTATAGCCCCTATATTAAAAAAATACTTTCCTTTTTGTTTAGCCATTGGGCTAAAACGCCTGCTTTTGAGAGGGGCTTCCGTAGAGTTAATCCGTGTGCTCCACTACATTTTCCAGCATTTCGGTCCCGACTATACTACTAAACTTATAACGCAAATATTACGGATGGACGAACAGACAAAATAAATGACGAACAAAATATATACACCTCGACATACTTCTTATGGTTTTCTGAATATATATGACCCTATGGGTCACATGACGAAAAGTGTTGAAGGTCACAACATATACGCCCGTTGAGGCATAGCTAGTTAGCAACAAATCGTCTCCTCATGGTAATCATGTATGGCAAATCATTTCATCGGTTTTGAAAGTGTATAGCAGAAACAGAAGCACATGCACATTCTTGACATTTGACCTCTAAGTGTTACCCTGAACATGGACATAAAGATGTGGGTACATGTACGCACTGTGTTGACGGGATAAAACCGGATCAGCCTATGCAATCCGCATAGTCTGACCAGGATATGTACTGTTCGCAATTCAATCAAAAAGCAGTCGTCATCAGCTACATGAATCTGCTGTGATCAGGACCTACACTGGTCTCAGAATTCGTAAGCCCCATTTCTCCAGACACAGCCACAAGTATCCAGAGTTATTCATGTATTCACTTGTGTTCTTATCAATATGACACGTGTGCACGACTAACGCATCTGATACATGGAACGTAATACTGTAGGATTTGTGTTTGGTTGTAGTTTTTTCGACGACACCACCCCACAATCTCTCACAGGTGAGTCCAGCGTGTCTTTGATGGTCAATTATTGTTTGTATATACATGAAACATCTGTCTAAACAATGTACACAACAATTCCAATGCGCCCGGGTATGAAGATTATGTAGTTATGAAAGGTACAAAACTCGCATTCGTCACCATTGAAAGAAACAGCCACACGAAGTCGTCATCCTTACTCGCGGGACGCCTATGCGTGTTACAACATGTCGAAACCGCTGCTTTGTGTGGGGTTTCGGCATAGATGTTACAGTTACTAATACATTAACATAAACCTCTAAGATTTCGAGTGCAAACTGCACTAAAAACGCGTCTCACTAACCTAAATTCGCTTTTTAAAATAAAACACGTTCACTTCATGATTATAAATTAATATTAGCCGCCATCTTTAAAAATATCGAATCACGTGACACGCAGTGATTTGGTTGGCTAATGGGAAATGACGTCAGTCTCTAGAGTAACCAACAAAACCACTGCGTGCACGTTATTGAAATATTTTCAAAGATGGCGGCTAATATTCATTTATAATCAGGAAGTGAACGTGTTTGATTTTAAAAAGCGTATTTAAGTTAGTGAGACACGTTTTTAGTGCAGTTTACACTCGAAATCTTTGATATTTATGTTAATGTGTTAGCAACTGTAAAATATATGGCGAAAACCCACCCCAAGCAGCGGTTTCGACACGCTGTACTGTAGCACGTTGTATAGGCGAGTAAGGATGACGACTTCGTGTTGTCTCTTTCAATGGTGACGAATGCGAGTGTTGTACCTTTCATAATTACATAATTTTCATACCCGGGCGCATATGAATTGCTGTGTACATTGTTTCGAAAGGCGTGTCATGTATATACAAACAATAATTGACCATCCAAGACACGCTAGAATCACCTGTGCAATCTCTAAACATATTTGGATATTACATAGCATACACGTACAGTGAAACCTCTCTAGACCAGACACAGATAAAGGTCAGGTGTACTTCATTTTGATAGGTTACGTTGCCATTTATCTCCGATGATCATAGATATTCATGATTACAAAGCACTCACGCTTGTCTTGATGCATCGTCTGTCTGTTTTACAATGGAACATCTGTAAACCGGACACCCTGGGGACCTCCCAGGGTGTTCGGTTTAGAGAGGTTCCGCTGTATGTATTGCTTGTTCCACAAACGAACGACTGTCCATAGTTTGCACATCAGATTTGAGGTTCTTTCGCAAAACACTGTTTCAAACGGAAACTGGCAGGAAAGATCCAGGGGCCCGTTTCACTAAACTTCTTACGCTACGAACTTTCTTACGTCTACGATACTTTTCGTACGAATTTCTTGCGAACTTCTTACGTGCGTTTCACTAACATGTGCGTACGAAATTTCTTAAGTTACGAACTTCTTAAGAATTCTTCAGTATTGGAAATCCATCAAGCCCTTTGAATGTAAACATCCGGTCCGACTTTGACAACCAGACGACAGCTGTTAAATCAACTGCCTTAGTCCAGCAAGTTGAAAACCAGGAAAGTGAATTGGACAGACACTGAGTGTCCCATCCACGGCGCCCAGGGTGTTCGGAATCCTGGCCACACAATAAAAGGCCTTTTTTACAGTTGGCCAGGTCTTATTCCTCGGTTGGAAAACTGATGTTGTCCAGTCGATTATCGATGGCTGAGACAACATCATTAATACACCGAGAAACCGAACTCCTAGAGACACCGTGGATGTCGCCAGCCTCGGAGTAGAACTCACCCTTCGTTAGGCAGCGCAGGGTAACCAATGTCTGCAAAGTTTCAAGTGCTCGAGTCTTTGATGATCTCAAATGTGATTTTTAGCTCGACTATTCGAAGAATAAGTAGAGCTTATGTTGTCACCCCGGCGTCGGCGTCGGCGTCACCGTCACGCCTTGTTTACGGTTTTTAGTCAAGTTTGTATATGAAATACTACTGGCCCTACACCCACCATACTTGGACAACTTCATCTCCTAGTGATGTACATCAATAACCCCTGATCTATATTTCACCTTGACCTACATTTCCTCTTGAATTACTTGGTTAATTCCCCTTGGTTAAGGTTTTCAGTCAACCTTGGTTAAGGTTTTTAGTCAAGCTTGTATATGCAATACTAATGGCCCTACACCCACCATACTTGGACAACTTCATCTCCTTGTGATGCACATCAATAATCCCTCGTCTATATTTGACCTTGACCTACATTTCCTCTTGAATTACTTACTTAATTCCCCTTGGTTAAGGTTTTTAGTAAACCTTGGTTAAGTTTTTTTTTCAAGCTTGTACATTGAATACTATTGTGCATCCAGACACCATACTTCGACAACCTTTTCTCATTGGTATGTACATCAATAATCCCTGATCTTTATTTGGCCTTGACCAACATTTCCTCTTCAATTACTTAATTCCTTTTGGTTAAGGTTTTTAGTCAACCTTCTATATGGAATACTAATGGCCCTACACCCACCATACTTGGATAACTTCATCTCCTAGTGATGTACATCAACAACCCCTGATCTATATTTGACCTTGACCTACATTTCCTCTTGAATTACTTACTTAATTCCCCTTGGTTAAGGTTTTTACTCGACCTTGGTTAAGCTTTTCACTCAAGCTTGTACATGGAATACTATTGTGCATACAGACACCATACTTGGACAACCTTTTCTCATAGTGATGTACATCAATAACCCCTGATCTATATTTGACATTGACCTACATTTCCTCTTGAATTACTTACTTAATTCTCTTTGGTTAAGGTTTTTAGTCAAGCTTGTAGATGGAATACTCATGGCCCTACACCAACCATACTTGGACAACTTCATCTCCTAGTGATGTACATCAACAGCCCCTGACCTATATTTGACCTTGACCTACTTTTAACCTTAAATTACTTACTTAATTCCCCTTGGTTAAGGTTTTTACTCAACCTTGGTTAAGGTTTTTAGTCAAGCTTGTAGATGGAATACTATTGTGCATACAGACACCATACTTGGATAACTTTTTCTCATAGGGATGTACATCAATAACCCCTGACCTTTATTTTACCTTCACCTATATTTAACCTTGAACTACTTGCTTAATGTTTATAGTCAAGCTTGTATATGGACTACTTCTGGGCCTACATCAACCATACTTGGACAACTTCATCTCCTAGTGATGTACATCAATAATCCCTGACCTATATTTGACCTTGACCTACTTTTATCCTTGGATTACTTAGTTATCTGCCCTTGGTTACGGTTTTTACTCAAGCTTGTATATGGAATACTCCTGGGCATACAGCAACAATACTTGGAAAATTTTATCGCCTAGTGATGTACATCAATAACCCCTGACCTATATCTGACATTGACCTACATTTAACCTTGAATTACTTACTTAATTTCCCTTGGTTAATGTTTTTAGTCAACCTTGGTTAAGGTTTTTATGCAGGCCGCAGCCACCTTCTTTGTCAAGCTATGTGTACATCGACAACCCTCGTAGTCGAGCTATGCTGTTCTCCTACAGCTCTTGTTATTTGCTTTAGTTTGTACTGTATACTATGCGGGTCATTGAGTTGCCGTATTGGCCATCTTAGTAAATGCAATACATCTTGTGGCGTTTTAAACATACCACAAATAATTTGACATACCCATAAATACAAGTTTGTGCAACGTCCTATCGGTTGTTTTCATCACACTTCTTACAAAGTCTGATTTCCTATTACATTTAGGGGAAGGGGCCAAGTGGCTTTGGTATGGACCTGGAACCAGATCGGGTTCTAATTTCAGGGCTGAATATATATTTGTTTCGATGTAAATATTCCGTTCTGATTTTGGGACCCGGGACCCCCCCCCCCGAAATGCAGCAGGTTGAATACGGGATCGAACCAGTTGGCCAGGCCTTATATGACCTTAACCTGTTGTATAGCTTTCTGGCATAATATTTATAGCACGTTGTTGTCATATCTGTCTATAATGTATTGCACCACATTGACTACTTTCTCTGTCATATTATTTGCTGTATGTGTCAAACGGTCGAAGTGATGAAACTGTAAGATGGCTGTACATACAAAGATGGCGGAGATGGCAACTCGATGTACCATATAGTATACAGTAACAAAAAAAAATGATATGACAACACATTACATACATATTACTTTTGAAAATATTTCATTCGTGTTTTCATCCATTTCATCCCTACACCACAACCACACTACAATTATAGTGAATCACTCCTCCTTAAACCACATTATATCGGGCTGCATTTGCTGGCTAACTGATCAGAAGGTAAAATTATAGTGAGTAACTACTCCATAAGCCACGTTATATAAGGCTGCATATGCTGGCCTAACTGATCAACAGCTACAAGTATAGCGAGTCACTATTATATAAGCCACGTTATATAAGGCTGCATATGCTGCACTAACTGATCAACAGCTACAAGTATAGCGAGTCACTATTATATAAGCCACGTTATATAAGGCTGCATATGCTGCACTAACTGATCAACAGCTACAAGTATAGCGAGTCACTATTATATAAGCCACGTTATATAAGGCTGCATATGCTGCACTAACTGATCAACAGCTACAAGTATAGCGAGTCACTAGTATATAAGCCACGTTATATCAGGCTGCATTTGCTGCACTAACTGATCAACAGCTACAAGTATAGTGAGTCACTACTCTATAAGCCACGTTATATCTGGGTTGCATTTGCTGGCTGACTGATGAGCAGCTAACGCTAGATAATCCGGTCTGTCTACGCATTAGGGCCCCTATAAGTGATTTGAGAAACTTACAAAAACTTCCAAAAAAAAAACAACAAAAAAAACAGACAGATGGACAGACCAACACTTAAAAACAAAATAAACAGATGAACGGACGTACGATCAGTAGACGGAAGTATAGGGTGAAACCTATAGGGCTAAATATGCACGGATGATTTTATGGCGATGTTATTCATGAAATACATGTATGGCGGCCGTGACACTTGCACTAAAAAATCTTCGTACGACAGCCCAATACCTATCGCAGACTTACGAGGAAAGTTACGAAGTTCGCAAGAAAGTTCGCAGGAAATTGACGTTAGTGAAACGGTAAAATGCGCCTAAGAAGTTCGTACGATAATTTCTTATCGTAAGAAGTTTAGTGAAACGGGCCCCAGAAACGGCCAGCAGTCACCCATTCTGCACAATTGTCCGCCTCCCGTTCGCTTTATATCATCAACATCGATGGGATAATACTTTTATTGCACACAATGGGCACTCGCAGTTTATTAACACAGTGTAATACAAATCATAATACACTAGTGTAATAAATGTACAAATTGGCTCGCTACAGAAAAAATAATTGGTGACAAGTACAGTTTCAATGTATGTTGTTGTGCTTATGCAATAAATATAATCCAAGATTTAATATGGTCTTTATTTAACTCGTTGACTAATTTGACAGGAAGCTCGACATAGCCTCGTTTATTATGAAACCAGTAGACTCAGTTCATAAATATCATATTGAATCATCATCACGCATGTACAATGCAAGAGTATCTATATGGTATTAAATAGTAAAGAAGGCCTAGCGAAAACGAACTCACGGATATGCTCTACTTTGTTACAGATACAAGCAGTGCGATGGCTAATATATTTCTGTGATTGGATTAATTACCAATCGCAATTTTGTTACAAATGGAGTGATTGCTACACGGTATTATCTAACACGCGTCACTTATTAACATGCGCAGTTTTAGCCAGGTTTTTTTAAACAAATCCCGGCTGGTGGATTTGCGAAAGCCGGACGGGCGGGCGTGCCGGTGGCGGCGTCCAATGTTAACTGTTCGTGTTTAGGTCAATTTACGGTACCGCCTAGAACCATACTGGCACAACTTCATAACAATGGATGCCCACCATATACCACTATTCAACACGTGAATTTGTTTTCCATATACCTATTTTTTCAGTTAATTGACTTTCAGTTAGCGATTTTCAACATTATTTGTTAGCGTTTAAATCCGCTTCTCACTTTATGTACCACCTAGTAACACAATTCTTGCACAGCTTCTTTACCAACGGGTGCCCACCACATACCACTATCCATCGTCTGACACCTTTGTTTACCTCTATGCATCTCGCATAATCGACTTAGCCATTTTCAATGTTAAATTGGACAACATCCATCTCACAGCAAAGATGTTCACTCGTATATTGTGCTAGTACCAGTATGCCAGACTGAAACTGCAAGTAGGTTTTCTCATACACTGGCTTATTTTGCCATCTTAGGTCACTGGCAGTTGTCACTTTGACTTGTGGTCATAATAAAACAAATTGTCTATGCCTTTAAGAAAATCTGGCCTTCGTGGCTTTGCATCATCTCTTGTTTATGTACAGTGATCCGGAAAAAATGTCGGGGTACATAGTTGTCACCCCTGTTCGTCCGTCCATCCGAGATTTGCGTCATAACTTAATGTTTTCGGGTACCTACTTTCGATGTAGCCATAAATCGGATTGGCTCATCGTCCATACGTGCACCACATGACACACTCATGCGGACCCTGTGTCCAAGGTCAAGGTCAAATAACTTAGAATGTTGAGTTAAAGTTTGTGTCACTATTTGCGTTAGTGTTCGGGTACCAGTTATCTCTGCCACCGTATGTTGGATCGACTTGGACCTTTATGTGTTCAGGAGTCATCACCCATATGTTCATTTAATCCCGTCAATACAGTGCGTATGTGCCGTGAAACACGATGCCGTGAAACATTTTTGATATCCTGTTAATACGACCTAATCAGTGCGTATGAATATGTGCGGTTGTCATGCTAGTCGATTATCCGATTGTGAGGATGCGGCTAGGGTTATTTTTTTGCATTTTAAAGCTATTTGTAGTGTTGACGGGATAATGAAAAAGTAGGTTAGTGCCGTGAATGGGAAACATATCTGGCAGAGCCTCGCCCATCACGGGTTTCCTAAGCCGACTATTCTCTATATGTCGTCGACTCATGTGGTCTGTGTGTCCAACATCAATGATAAATAACTTAGAAATGTGTGATAAAGTTTATGATGGGTACATCCATCAGTGTTAGGTATCTGGTGCGATAGCTACTTTGACGGGATAATGAAAAAGTAGGTTAGTGCCGTGAATGGGAAACATATCTGGCAGAGCCTCGCCCATCACGGGTTTCCTAAGCCGACTATTCTCTATATGTCGTCGACTCATGTGGTCTGTGTGTCCAACATCAATGATAAATAACTTAGAAATGTGTGATAAAGTTTATGATGGGTACATCCATCAGTGTTAGGTATCTGGTGCGATAGCTACTTTGTATTAGGTAACATGTGTTACTAAGTCACTTCATCATCAATAAATACGGAGGCATGAGTGTGGTGTGGCGATACGTAGATGGCGACATCAGGAACCCTGATTAAAGGTACATGCCCACTCAGTAGGCACAAACTGTTCTGTATATCACAGACGTCATCTGATACATTTTCTGGCATACAAAACATTCATTCACCATTACCCCACGTATTGATTGGCATTATTCTGCATTGTATATATGACGTAAGCTTCCACACTGATATCAGGGACGATAACCGTGATTCCTATTACTAGCTATTACTATTTATCATCTGTATTTATTTTTTTGATGCGCAATGATCTTACTGTATAATCTGAAAATATTTGTTTTCAAGTGACGCATTTAATTAGTATAAATAATTAAAATAATTAGCATGTCCCATTTGCATATGAAAATAACCTGATACCACCGCGAGTTACTATCATTAACATGAATATTGCTAAATGATTAAATATGTATAGCGAGCACTCGTAATTTTAAGAACTGGTTGAATAATTACACAAGTATACACTTATTTAATTCCTATGAAGAACAGTTTCTGCCTACTGAGTGGGAATGTACCTTTAAATCATCCACACCCATTTCAATGAAAACTACGCTGTATTAGCTCATTCTGTCGCATAAAACGTTACCTGTTAAGAATTGAATACCAGGTTAGTGTCTGCTAGTATCAAGTTTATCAGGCTCGGCTCGGCAACGGTAGGAATTCCTCGGCGAGCCTCGGAATTCCTACGCGTTACCTAGCCTTGCCTGATACACTTGACATTTATCAGGCTGCATGAATGTCGATCTGCACGTGGCTTTGTTTTATAGTCAAGAATTCTATACTAACAGATCACATGATGTCATACGTCAAACAATATCATTAGTAATGCATATACATGTAATGATAATAATAAATTAAATATAATAATAAATATATATAAATAAGAAGAATAAGACGAATCTGTATTTTTACCTGCGGTATGGAACATATGTTACTCGTACTGTTACTGAGCCACTGATGCTGCTATTGATCTGGGCCCGGTTGTTCAAAACACCAGTTAGCTTAACGGACTGTTAAATCCTTAACGGACTGTTAAATCCTTAACGGAATGGTTAAAATCTCCGTTAAAACAGAGATTTTAACCATTCAGTTAAGGATTTAACAGTCCGTTAAGCTAACGGATGTTTTGAACAACCGGGCCCAGATGGCGTTCAAAGGCACTGGGTCTCAGAAATGCACAGTGAGGAAACAAATTAATAAACAATTATTTAATTAATAATGGATTTGTATCGTATTACTGAACACAACTGGACATATGAGTTGCCTGATAGTGAGGGAAGGTAGCCAAACGAATTCGCACATCTGGTTAACTTTTCCACATTTGGTACAATTGGCTTTCAGATAATGCATTTCAAGAATTTTGATGGAAGCAATCTAAATGTTCATGTTCTCGGCTAGTTATAGTAGAACTCAAAGATGGCCGTCAGTCAAACACGTTATTGACATATCTTAATAATCGCTGATGCTATATTCAAACATTTGATATTGATTTTGTTTTATAGTTAAAGAGGTCACTGAGTATGTTGGTGAAGTTTGTGAAATTATTCTTTGTCAATGTCACCTTCTGTAATCCAAGGTCAATGTCAAATGACCCTGAAATGTAGAAATATCAATTATAGGGCGTTAGAGCAGATTGTTTCCATTGATGAGGTAGCTGATATTTTTTATTTTGGATGTGGGGGTGGGTGGGGGGTCAAAGTCACATATTTGTAGTCAAGTTAAAGGCAAGTTAGCATCGGCAAATACCAAAATTACCGCATAATTAGCAAAATTGTATTGGTTATGTCAGTTATTATGAGTGTAAATGGACAGAAGAAAATATATGTATTTAATGTTGTTTAAGGGGCTGTTAAGTCAATCATGTTACGTCATTTAGGCTGAGCTAATGTGGTCGAATCATATATTTCACATGTACGGATGGGGGAAACCCCAAAATCATTAATGACTATCACAGTGGCACATAACGGTGCACCGGGTAAATCCCGACAATACATTTAATTATCTTTGCAAATGTTTTCACATACGCAGTGTAGCAGCAAGGCAGGCGCATGGCTGGCATCTGCTAACGTCGTCCAGTAGGAAGTCCAGATATGTGTCTCTGAATCAGAAACCAACCTCTAATCAGAAGCACCTGTAAGATCATGTTCCTGTTTTCAGAGGAACCCTTGAAAACAAGATACCTTTGCCTGCTACATCAACCTTTCTTGGTTGTATACGATGACAATGCATAATTCCAGATGCTCCATGTTCATGGAGTCGAGGCTCCAGAGAGTCTGGTCCTCAATGACGACAATGCCTTTCATGATATACATGTACCTCCCATTCCACACCGATTGTCTTTTTGTCTGACACCTAGAAAGGCAGATGTTGCATCACATCCACTTAGTAAATGGAAGCGATGACATGAGAGGCGTTTCTGTTGTCCGACTTAACAGGCGATGCCAATGACAGTGATATTCATGAAGATAACCAGTGCAGAATGCGATCAAAGATCGGTTAGAGACATTGTCGAAACTGCAACACGTATATCCAAGGTGCATGATCACGTGGTTACAACAACAACAATGGCTGAAAGTGTGGAAAGCGCGCCCACTCCAAAGTAAATATTATTTGATATTTTCCTTAATGGGCAACGGATTTTGATCAAATATGGCGCAGCAAACGCGTCTTCATGAGATGCATTTGGTGGTCGGCACATACTTATGTCGTTTTTGCGAAGAATCGATTTCCGTGCCAGTAGACACGGAAATCGATTCTTCGCAAAAACGACAGACGTTTGGGTCAAAGGACCGAGACCACCAAATGTAGCTTAGCAAGACGCGTTTTATGCTCAATATTTCATCAAATTCCGTTACATAATAAGGACAAAATAAAACAATACGTACTTTGAATCGGACGACCGATATACCCGTTCAACAAAGCATGCATCCTAATCATTGAATAAACTGATAGAGAGATGAAATGCTACTCAATTATTCTTGTTGAACAATCCGAGCGCCTTTGGTGGCTTCAGTTTATGCAAATTGTAGTGTGTAAGAATACTAATTTGACGTCATTTCGCGCACCTGAATCGATACAATACACGAAACCAAGATGGCTGACATCACTACAGACACAACAAAACCGGGCAAAAGGCGTTAAATTTGGATAAATAGCCATACTTAAACACGTATGTTTATTTAACACATGTTTTATTTACAACCATGTCAATGAGTATTGTTAATTCCCCAAAACGTTCATATAATCGTCCGGAAAAAAACTATGAAGCACGAGGCCACATCGGTTCAACCTAACTGTTTCAATAATTTTGACACGTACGCCGATCGACAACTGCTGCTGGGGAGCGACGCGTCGGCATTCGATCATGTTCACGGTCGGCTGGCTAAATGTTGAAGGGAATGAGTGCTTCGGATACGAGAAGAACGATCGCAGCTAAATACCACATATAACAAAATTAGACGGGGCCCCCAGCGCGCTCATAAAGGTCATGCACGCCAGCGACTCCTTCTGCGGCGAGACCATTACATCGAGCTTCACAACACCTGGAGATTGACAACTGGTCCCGTCCATGAATTGGAGGTCTCAGTCCTCGACGATAAAACGCAAAAGTTTTAAAACAATTTCCAGATTTCGGTTGTTCTTGACATATCGGAATGAGTCGCAGCAGGGGCATGCCTGCTTTGCATGACGAACAGACTGATGGCCCGCAAGCTCCAGGCCAAGAGTCGCAAGCTGCACGACCGAGGTCGAAGAAAAACAGTATGGACGTTATCGTGTCGAAAGCAATAGCCGACAAGGATATATCCGATAGTGAGTTCAAACTGGTCGTCGAAGAGGTGGCCATGTACCAGGAGTTAAAGGTTGCGATCCAGTCCAAGGCCCACCCGCAGGTTTTGGGAGATGACGACGTAAAGATTCTCTTCACCCGACTCAGAACGTGATATGTTTGGTCGCGTGTCTGGCTGCAGGGTAGGTCCACGTCGGCGCCACCTTACGAAGCCTAAAACACTTTCGGGCAAGAGGTCTTTTTTTGCGAGGTCAACGATTGCACTTTCTCCGATGGGTTGCGTTCAGAAATGGGGTGGGGGTGAAGTGACATAGAACCATCATAGTATATTGCATAAAGAAATGGGGTGGGGCCGCCCATGGGTTGATGATGTGACCCAGAACCCAGTTTATCATAGTGTATTGCGTTCAGAAATGGAATGGGCGCCGCCCGTGGAGGTGCCGCGGGCCCCAGGGGTGAAGTGACCCATAACCCGTAACCCTGTTTATCATGGGTGGCCCAGAACCAGCCTTGTCTATACATGTACTAATTGTTTCCATTTGATATGAAATGTATGAAACGAGTCACGCACCATTTATGCACTGAGCCTCTGGAAATGTCCATAAAAATGCGGAAGTTTCATAAATCTCATCTAATATGATGACGTTAACATCACGCTTCTAATGACGTCATCTAACATGTTGACGTCAACGTCAAAACATCATTGCTTTGTCGCGCCATTACGAACGTCGTTAGGAACGTCTCTATTTTATTCATTTGACATAACGTTGGCGCATAATACGAATACGTAATTCGGGTGATTCGGCCAGCCAATCAAATGCGTTCCAGGAGTTATTACACATCTGCCATAACACATTTATGATTGTTTTGTTTGTTTGCTGGGGCTTAATGGCCTATCAGCTAAGGTCATATAAGGCCGGGTCAATGGGTTTAGTACTAAATCCCATATATTACTTGTACAAGTACATGTACATGAACTAGGCAAAATAAATTAGTTTGATAGCGTTATCAAAACCAGCTTTCATATGAATAGTTAATGATGATACTTATATAAAATTAAGATGACTGCCGAAAATTAGTATTCCACCATGTATCGGTGTTCTGTTTAGACCATTTTGAGTTTGTGTGTTAAATTTGTCTCTTCTGAAATAAATGGTTTACTATCGTATGGAATAAAAAATATCTGAATGTTGGTGTGTCAAAGCCAAACACGTGTGTGTATTTGACGCGCGACACGCTGGTCAAGTAATCACTGTGTATTCAAGGGCGGATTCACGTAGGGGATAACCCGGCGCGCGCCTCCCCCCACCCCACCCCAGCCCCTAAAATTCGGAGAGTAAATATAGGTTTGCTCTAAAATGCGCCAGAACGCAGCAAAATGGGGGTGTAGATATCAAAAATATTCCGGATGGCATACCAACGGACCCACCTAGCAGTCTCCAGAGTTCCGCCCGGTCAACTAACTAACGGTGCTAGTTCGAAAATATAGTAAACTATTTCAATTAAGAAGTCCCGCCCCCCCCCCAACCTGAAATCCAGGATCCGCCCCTGGTATTATGCTTCAATTTTTAATAAAGCCATGCATTTCTGCAACCATGTATATGTACATGCTTACTGTTTACTATGTTCTTAGTGAAGTTGTTATGCGTGTGTGTTTGATTAATCTGCGATGCTATTAATATCAGTATGATATATCATCTGTTTGCATCCAACTGTATCATTTATTACACATCGACTCTATTGTTGGTCAGAGGTTGGTAAGTGATTTGAACACCCCTGCAGACAAGAGAAAAGTTTGCATCTATATGCAAATCTGGGCACGAAATAGTTCGTGCTTCACGGTAAACCACACACGTTGTGCAGCTATGGTCATTTGGTGACACGCTGAATACTGCTGAGAAAAGGGACCTTACGACGGCGACCGTAGCCCACATCAGTCTACAAATTTGCGCAATTTGATCAGGGGATACGTTGGTCGCAATTCAAGCAAGCAAGTGTCAGTAGCTGACTTATAGACGAAATATTTTAACAGAAAGATTCACGGGAAGACATGACTAAAGTGTAATAAATGTAGAACATTGTTAAAAATGAAAACATATATTCATACCTGGCGAATCACCATGTTTCTGTTTACATTAGTACACGGAATATACCCGAGGGGTGTTCAGTAAATCGTAGGAAAGTGCTATAAATCGATGCTCTCTGGTGAAGTGGTATGTGTTCACATCACTCAGCAACCATTTATACATACATGTAATACACATATTGGTATAGTTTCATAACTGTTGTGTGGATAGCGATTGGCTTACACATACGTTATAGTCAGGATTCAGACAATAGCATAAACTGAATTAGTCATCAGTTGCACACAAAACTAGCGTTCGCAGCGCTTGTTTTCTTTTCAGTATAATAATTATATTATTTTTTATCAACCCCGATCACGGGTCTGACGCCATAAACAATAGTTCTAACAACTTAGCTTGATCGCCTTTTCAGCGTGATAAATGTTTTTTTGTAGTCTAAGGGTGCGACGATTAACCACCGTAAACGATTATTTGCGATTCATAACTCCATGGTACGGTGTACGAATACAATCTTCAGTTTCGGCTTCCATTCTCAGAAATCTCTATCCTTTTTGGTTTTCCAAAAATCTATTTTTCACTCAACATTCCCCCCCCCCCCCACCCCACCACCCCCCAATGTCAATTCGACCCAGAACAAGCACTAGTGATACTGTTTATTTCATACTAATCAGTACTAATGTCAATTCATGTTTACGTGATCCGAGATGTTACGGGAATTTAATTGTTGAACACCCCTCGTAAATGATTTGTATAACTGACTAAACCAATAATAGGTACATTACTGCATATGCTTCACGTGCATGCATATTTGTATACACTACACCAGGCTACGAGGCCCTTCGCTTACAAACATATTCTATACATGCACGGCTGGGTAATTATCAATTCGTCAATGTTTTGAAAGGGAACTGTTGAGCGTAAACGTGTTGGGCTATGTATATACATTAGAACGTCTCTAAACCGGACACCCAGGTGACGCCATTGTGTTTCATTTAATTTTGACTGTAATCTATTTCATTGCCGTGTCTGTTCATGACTGAAAATGACAAAAATATACAAATATTGCTTAGTCACAGTGTAAACTGTAAGCTGGACAACTTGGGGACCTCCGATTAGAGAGGATCCACTGTGATATATACTTCATTGAATTGGTATAGGCTATCAATCAGTTTCACTCTTTGTGGCATATATCGTATACATAAATGACTGTCAAACACAAATAATTATGATAGTTGTGCCAGTGGGACACGAACGCTCCCGATGGTAGCATGACGCGAATAAAGCAGCAAACCTGGATGTTTATAATTATTGATCGGCTGTCATAATTATACAAACAGTTCCTTTGATGACACATTAAAGTTCACAATTTCCACTGAATACTAACCAGGGGCCCGTTTCACTAACGAACTAAGCAAGTACTTTTGTCATAAGTTATAACTTAAGTCCGGTGTACGTGTTTAGTCCGTTTCACAAAACATCTTAGCAAGAACGACAATCGAAATTTACTATGAAAAACTAAGACAGGTAGCTAGCAGTCTTAAGTTATAACTTAAATATTTAAGTCGGAACTTATGAAATAAACAAAGATGGATGCCCCGATGTGAGCCGAGGTGGAGAAAACAATTCACTGACAGCAGGTAAATGTTCACTTCATACGTACTATTTTAGCAATTATCTGCCATATAAACCATATATGCTTACATATAGATAGCCACACTTGTGCTAGTTACCCGTGTATTGCTATTTGTGATGTAGGTCATGTCGTTACCAGTATTCGTTATGCCCAGTTATCGACAACATTTACAACCACTGTAGATCCAGATGAGCCGGCTCGTAACAAACCATCTGTAGGCTGTACATGTATGTCTGTTTGTCGGTTGGTGTCAGTCAGTTGGTCGGTATCAGTTGGTCGGTGGTCGGTGCAGTTGGTCAGTGTCGGTCGGTGTCTGTCGGTCTGTCAGTCGGTCAGTCGGTGTCGGTCGGTGTCGGTCGGTGTCGGTCGGTGTCGGTCAGTGTTGGTCGATCAGTCGGTGTCGGTCGATCAGTCTGTGTCGGTCGGTCGGTCGGTCGGTCGGTCGGTCGGTCGGTCGGTCAGTCGGTCGGTCGGTCAGTGTCGGTCAGTTGGTTTCGCATGGTCGGTGTCAGTTGGTCGGTGTTGGTCGGTCGGTGTCAGTCTGTCGGTTGGTGTCGGTCGGTCAGTGTCGGTCGGTGTAGGTTTGTCAGTGTCGGTCGGTCAGTCGGTCGGTCGGTGTCGGTATGTCGGTGTTGGTCAGTTGGTTTCGCAGGGTCGGTGTTAGTCGGTCGGTCGGTCGGTGTTGGTCGGTCGGTGTCAGTCGGTGTCAGTCGGTGTTGGTCAGTGTCAATCGGTGTCAGTCGGTCGTTGTCAGTCGGTCGTCATCGATCGGTCGGCGGTCGGTCGGTCGGTCGGTCGGTCCGGGTCAGTCGGTGTCGTCGTTGTCGGTCAATTGGTGTCGGTCGGTTGGTGTATGTGTGTCGGTCGGTCGGTGTAGGTGTGTCGGTCGGTCGGTCGTTGTCGGTCGGTCAGTGTCGGTCGGTCGGTCGGTCGGTCGGTCGGTCGTTCGGTCGGTCGGTCGGTCTGTCGGTCGGTCGGTCGGTCGGTCGGTCGGTTGGTGTCGATCGGTGTAGGTTTGTTGGTGTCAGTCAGTGTCAATCGGTGTCAATCGGTGTCGGTCGGTGTCTATCAGTGTCAATCGGTGTCGGTCAGTGTCAATCGGTGTCGGTCGGTGTCTATCAGTGTGAATCGGTGTCGGTCGAATCGGTGTCAGTCAGTGTCAATCGGTGTGAATCGGTGTCGGTCGGTGTTGGTCGGTGTCGGTCGGTGTCGGTCGGTGTTGGTTGGTGTCTATCAGTGTCTATCAGTGTCTATCAGTGTCAATCGGTGTCGGTCAGTGTCAATCGGTGTCGGTGGTGTGGTGTGAGTTGGTCGGTCGGTGTTTGTCGGTCTCTTTGTGTCGGTGTCGGTTGGTGTCGGTCGGTGTAGGACGGTGTTGGTTGGCCTTGCCCCTGCCCTGCCCTGCCCTGCCCTGCCCCGCCCTGCCCTGCCCTGCCCTGCCCTGCCCTGCCCTGCCCTGCCCTGCCCTGCCCTGCCCTGCCCTGCCCTGCCCTGGCCTGGCCTGGCCTGGCCTGGCCTGGCCTGGCCTGGCCTGGCCTGGCCTGGGCAGGGGGCCCTGCCCTGCCCCGCCCCGCCCCGCCCCGCCCCGCCCTGCCCTGCCCTGCCCTGCCCGCCCGCCCCGCCCGCCCCGCCCCGCCCTGCCCTGCCCTGCCCTCCCGCCCTGCCCTGCCCTGCCCTCGTCCGGGCACATGTTTGGGATCTTAGGTTGTTGGAGGTGTCGCCTAAGACAAACAAAAACAATGCAACATATTCTGTAACCGAAGCCTTTTGTGTCTTAAGTGGTCATTCTTTTATTTAAAAACGATGAATATACCACCTAATGGTGTATCATGTATGAACGTCCGTCCGTCCATCCGTCTGATTGACTATCCGACTATTGTTTGTTCTTTCTTTACAGAACATACAAACTATGGCAGCTGCATTTGCTATAATCCAGACGCGTAATTTACGACGGGAACGAGTCTTTAGGACCGAACCAATCCCCTAGACTTCATGGATAACGAGGACCAAATATCGAAATTCAGGCTGTCTCGTGATTTTTTTCTACAAGTATGCGACATTGCACATGCTGACATTATATGGTCAAACCTGAGATCACACAGTCTGTCAGTGTAATTGCAAGCGTTGACTGCATTGTGATTTTACGCAACTGGTAGTTTCCTGGCGGTTACTGGAGATATATACAACATTAGCAAATCAAGTGGTTCTAGAAAGTGGAGTAGAACTTTTGCGGACAGTGTTAGCCTGTGTTTCGTTTCTGATAAGGAGATACCTTGTTTTCAGACAAGATGGAGAAACAGTCCTGACGCATTTAGATTTCAGACCCGTCCGCTGAATGCACGTGCGCATTAATCCAGTCCTATACTGGTCAACATGTTCAGGGGCAATATTATATGTGTGACACTGACTCACACAGTGTATGCATTTCTTCATGTAATCAACAAATTACCCGTGTCCAGTTCAAATAAATATAATATGTCATTCAGTAGTTGTATCAGATACATCCATATCTGACCGGGCATACCATTAATAATCGACAGTACATGTGTTCTGCTGACTCTGAAACGTGAGTTTATGAGGTAATCTTATTAAACTTTAAAAAATGGTCGAACTACCATTTTATTGGAATGTAAAAATAAAAACATTGTTAATTGCTTCTTTTGTTGCTGTTTCATGTCATATGCCAATTTATATTACAGTATAAGGTTCACTAGTTGGCAATAAATATATCCACATGTATTCAATGGCGTCGGAATATTGAGATACAATTTATATTCTACATGAGATTATTTTTAAAAATTAATAATATTCAACATTAGGCTTGCAAATCCGTTATTTTAGATGTCAAAACACATAAAGGGAAAGTAAAGTCATCATAAAAATATAAGCCCCGAGCGGGATTCGAACCCGCGCGGCACATACCGAAGCTGTAATCAATAACTAAGTTGTAACTTATGACGGACTTGTTATGACCGTCTTAAGTTTGTGTTGTGAAACCAAATAAGCAATGACTTAAGTCGGTCATAACTTTTGTCATAAGTTATAACTTTAGTTCGAACTTATGAACAAACTAAGATTTGTTAGTGAAACGGGCCCCTGATGTCGGTAAATCTATGTGTAAGTCAGTTACTGCCCTAAGCGAGGTGTCCATGTATTTAAACAACCTACATGTGCCCATGAAACACCTCGCCGCTTCGCGGCTCGGTGTTCCATGGGCACATGTAGGTTGTTGAAACACATGAAGACCTCGATTAGGGCAGTAACTATTACTTATTGTAATTTCAAGGACATGGCGTATACGACATATTGATGTGCTAGTAGTTTAATGAATCTCGGCCATGAAAATAGTTTCAGAACGAAAGCTACGTTTAATGATCAACATACTCCTCGCTGCAATGTCAATATTTGTTCCTGTGGATATATAAAATATAAATAGTATACCTAAAGGCGAGCATGAAGCTGTAAGCGCAGAGTTGTCAACGGGCATCAATGTACACTCCTAAGACCTAGCAATGTATGACTCACAACGAAATAAGCACATACTATTTATTCACTTACATATTACGTGAACACTACTGTCTGTCATTTTTGTTTGATTCTTATACAATGTACTTACTGTCTGTTTCACGAAAGCTGCCCAAATTGTACGGCCATATAAACAATTCAAAAACAATATTTGTTTCGATAATATTAAATTAAAGGAACATTTAAGAATGAGCCTTCTTTTTATTTCG